>JAOEGS010006370.1:0-28919 GCA_025447755.1 Corythornis vintsioides | reverse complement strand
GCTCGGGCAGGGGGGTTGGACTAGATGATCTTCTAGGTCCCTTCCAACCCCTAATATCTATGAATCTATGAATCATGATCAGCTTCTCCAGCTACACTGGAGCTATAAAACAGCCAGCTAGGGTATGCTTCAGGATATTTGCTACTGATGTGGTAAACCTGGATAGAGAGCAGTTGACAAATGGGACAGTCTGTCCTCTAACAACAAGCTATTAGAGTGTTCAGGCAGATACCAGAGGCAAGGCAATCGAAGGTAGTGTTGTGAGGGTATCTGGCCAATTAACTGCTGAGATCTTACTGAAAGTCTGGCCTAGAGGAGAGGGTTTATTTTAGTGGGTCAAACAAATCCAGATCCATTAAATTCAAAGTTTTGGGATCTTTGGTTTGCTTCAACTTTTACATGTTTTTCAGCTGAGTGTCTCCACTTACCTCAGAATTTGTTTTTCTTGCCTCAAGCTGCAAAATCCGTTTGTCTTGTGGCATTGTGCCCATCTTTTCTAATTGCTGCCTCTACTTACAGTCTGGAATGACACAATGTCATCCAGACTTCTCTTTGTTTCTCAGTCACAGGCTGTTGATGCTGACTGTTGTTTATGCCAACTACAGGCTGCTTGGTTTATGGTTTTTTTGATCCATCCCCTCCTGTCCTGTCACTGCCCAACAGCCTAAAAAGTCCCTCCCCAGCTTTCCTGGAGCCCCTTCAGATCCTGGAAGCCACAAGAAGTTCTCCCCAGAGCCTTCTCTTCTCCAGACTAACAATCCCAATTCATATGTATTATTATTAAATGGGGTTTTCATCTTTTTTTTTCCCCCCCTTTTTCCCTCCCCTCCTTTCCCCCACCCCCATTTCCCCTTCTTCTCCCTATGAATAAACTAAATATTGATGTAATTTTTTTGCAATAGGAATATTCCATGATGTATCTGAAGACACTCACTGGTCACCATTTCTCAGTGCAAGTATTCTCTACATCAGAAGGAATTATCCTCAGCCTTGGGAAGAAGTAAGACAATTTCCCTGACTTTTGACTTTGGTTTCCACTGTTTTCTTCATCTTCACTTGTTGTTGCAAATTTTTCCTTTGGGAAGTGTAGAAAAAAATACATATTTTTTACATTAAAATCTCTTGCTGATAGAGGAAAAACTGAAAACCCATTTTCATCTTTACCAGACAAAAAAGGTTGTAGTTTCTCTATATAGTCCATCAGTTTTCTCCAGTGTGGTCTGGTGCACATTTCCTAGGTCCAGACTTTCAGTGTGACCTGTGGTCTTACATTAAGATCAGACCAAGTAGAGTGTTTGCCTTAAAAAACAGGTGTCTCTCAGAATACTCACTTGTGAAAACTTGGATTTAGGCCTGATTTGCTCTTTTTTGTGCTGGGTGAGGTACATGGGAGGCAAGAAAAAAATGCATTAATTTAAAGGGAATATTGTTTTCTTTACCCTACTGGAGAATTTGCCAACATATCTCTGCTCAGGAGAGTCAGGCAGGTGGAGCAGTGTTTCAGAACATGCACTCTTCAGAACATAAACAAGTCTGCTGGCCTTTCCACTGGCCCTGGGTGATACTGATCAGGAGAAATTAGTCAAAAACTGGCATTCAGTTTTAAAAAACCTCTGGAGCTTACAGTGTTTCAATGAAGAGAAGTCTTTTCTGGAGAAATTAAATTTCTGTTGCTTATAAATTTATTCCAAATAACTTTTCCCTTTGTAGGAATGAGTAATTTAATCAGTTACTTTTACAAGGAAAAACACTTGCATGAAAATGTCCCCTCTCCCCCTTTCCAACAGCCATAGTGGCAGAGGACGTTCACTTCTTGGAAGGCAAAATATTTGTCCCCAGTCCAGAAAAACATTTTACTACCCATCTAACCTTGAAATACAAAAGCTGTCTAGACATCAGCTGTTTAAGTGTATGGCATTGGACTGCACCAGGTGCTTGAAGCTTCCTAAGTCACTCCTCAAGGAACGAGGTGTCAGGACTTGGTCATGCCAAGTTCCTGCACTGTAAGAGTTTCTCACCTATATCTGTGTAATGCACTTACATAAAATGGTCGCTCCTTAAAGACAGGAGGCAAATTACTAACGTTACTACAAGTGGATTGTTGTTGTGTAGGCTACAGAGAAGCTGGTGGCTTTCCTGTTTGGAATTGCCTCACACATGGTGGCAGATGTTACCTGGCACAGCCTGGGCATCAACCAAGGATTTCTAAAGGCCATGGGAGAAGTAAGCTTGTGTTATTTTATTTATGGATTTATTTGAATTAATAAATTGATTTCTGCTTATATGCTTGTATGGAAGGGTGAGTAAAATCAACAGACAGATCTTTTGGTTTGTTTTTGTTTTTTTTTTTTTTCTATCTGCAGATTGATTTTCATGGTTCATACTCAGAAGCTCACAATGTTGGTGATTTTGGTAATATTTCTGTTTGCTGCTCGTGAATCTTCCTCTTGGGATAACTCCTCTTCCAAACCTCAGTGGGTGATTCTGGCTATTACCCAGTGCAATGCAGGAGCCAAGAATGAATCATATAGACACTACATTCTCACCCTCCCCCATAGCTTGCAAAGCCCTGCTATACCTGTCCTCATACTCTATGTTTCAGGAGATGTGGGAGGGCACATAGACACTTGTATTAAAGCCAGAACACAGGCTGAAGGATGCTGAAGTTTAAATGGAATCACTACTGTGATTTTAAATTTTACATTATTCTTACTCTCTGAAAGTAAAAAATACACAGCATATTTTTGAGGTGAACCACTTCTGTATTCTAAATCTGTATCTGGAGGATCTACCATGTAAACATAGATATCATAGCCATACATAGCTTCAGCTGGTCAGTTATCCATGGTAGATGCCTAATGGGTTTTTTGGGCTTTTTGAGTGGTTTTTTTTTATTCTTTCATTCACAGGAGGAGATGTACTGAGTCAATTTGAGCTGGACTTTAGTTATCTGGCATCAAATTGGTAAGATATTAAGGATGCCTTCTTTAATAATTATTTCTCTTTACTCTGTGTACTCACAACGTTTTAACAAAATGCTTTCTTTCCAAATAAACTCCTGCATCTATTAGATTTTTTCTGAGTTTAGTATTCCTTATGTGCATATTTATTGTTCCCTGACATTAAAAACTAGAAGGATGGAAGACAAAAGAGTTTTACATATAGGAACACAGAAAGAAAGATTATCTCTGAAGTTAATTATAAGTAATGATACATAAAATAATCAGTGGAAAATGTGTAATGGAATATCCTATGAAATAAATAACTCAGTTAAATCTCAATTAGATTTCCTTTTAAAGGTTTGGAAGTGCACAGTTATAGATGCTGTGGAATTCAGATTGGTTTTAAAAGCATAAAAAGAAGCAGCATTTGTAGGTATACATTTTTTTTTTCTCACACTTTAATTTACAAATTCTCATGCCTTTTTTTTTTTTTGTTTTCCTGCTGATAAAGTAGGTAACAGAATCATAGAATGGTCAGGGTTGGAAGGGGCCTTAAAGCTCATCCAGTTCCAACCCTCTGCCAAGGGCAGGGACACCTCCCACTAGAGCAGATTGCTCAGAGCCCCATCCAGCCTGGCCTGAGAAACTGCCAAGGATGGGGCTTCCCCCACCTCTCTGGGCATCCTGTGCCAGTGTCTCCCCACCCTCATGGGGAAGAAATTCTTCCTCATGTCTGATCTGAATCCATCTATCTCTAGTTTTAATCCATCCCCTCCAGTCCTCTCACTACCCAACATCCTAAAAAGTCCCTCCCCAGCTTTCCTGGAGCCTCTTCAGATCCTGGGATCCACAAGGTCTCCCTGGAGGCTTCTCTTCTCCAGACTGAACAGCCCCAACTCTCTCAGCCATTCCTCACAGGAGCTACTCCAGCCTCTGAGCATCCTTATGGCCCTTCTCGGGACATGTTCTAGCACCTCCAGATCTTTCATGTCCTGGGGGCTCCAGTACCTGCTGGCCACACTGCTCTGGCTGCATCCCAGGACACCATTGGCTCCCTGGGTTCCAGAGCTCACTGATGGCTGATGTTGAGCTTCTCACCCCCCAGCACCTCCAAGTAATTTTCTTCAGGGCTGTTGTCAAGACAGGTCATTTGAGTCAAGATGATTTGAGTCATTCTGTTTAAGTATTATTTAGTTCATCTAGGTGTAGAAAGTAAAGTTCAATAGTAAAACTCTTGCATGACCGTGGAAAATGTCCATTTGCCTAGAAGTAGATGTGGCACAGTGGAGAGCTGGAGGACGTCCTCTGAGATGATCTAATCACCAAGCCAGGGAACCAGTGTGGGAAGTGTGGCAATTCTGCCAGCAGTAGCCATGGGGTCATGGTTCTACAGGTTTCTGACTCTGAACCTCAACAAGAGAAGAGTGTTCTGGACAGAGCAGTTGCACCTGCAATACTGTTCTTTCTGGCATTTGTAAATCTTCACGACCTTCTATAGTCTTTTGAAACGTAAACTATTATAAAGTAGACTGTTATTACAGAAACTCTAATATTTTATTAGGTGATGTGTTATAATACCTTTGTCTTGTTTTTAGGTATGTACCTGTGAAAGACCTAGCAGCTATCTATAGGGAATTTTATGGAAGGGAGATCATAACTGAAAGCACCATTATTGACTGTACTTACCTGCTGTTTCTTGAGCTGTAAGTTAAATAGCTTTGTCTGGGTTTTTGCATGAAATATATGTAGGAAAATTATGATAATCCTATTTGAAATGCCTTATTCATTGAGGATGGTGATGTAGACTCCCTACTAGATCCTAAACTTGCAAATCACCTGATTATTTTTTTTTTTTTTAATGGCTGGAATACAAAACTGGACTGCTGAACGACTGTCAAATTCTTTATTAAACCATAGTTTCAGCATCTTAGTTATTTAATGCGTTTAATATATTTATTTGATAACAGCTGTATCTTTGAGTATCATTGCATTGTGGCATGTTAGCAGTATAATTTTTGCATACTGAAGGTGTTATGTATATACCTAAAGAGATGTCCTACCTATACTTTACATAGATCCTTTCAAGTCCAAGAATAATTCAAAAGATAATTTTGATATCTGGCACTGTCTTCTTTTTAATATCTGTCACCATCGGATATTAGGATACGTGGCAATTTTTATGAAAGGTTTAAAGGTGATCCCCAAATGGTGAAATAAAGACACAAACGAGGTCAGATGCCGCATGCATAACAAAGTTTTATTATAGTAGCATAACCAAGTTCCTAAGGCAGATAGGACAGGGAGAAAAATAAAGACGGGAAAGAAAGGAGAAAGAGGAAGACAGCAAGCGATAGGATAGTTACCACCAGGATCCCACATCAACATCAGTCGGGAGATGCTTGCTTGCTTTCCTAGCGTCTGAGATTTTTTAATATAGTTCTTGTCCACTACACCCCCACTTCTCTCCCTGTGCAGATGAAAAAATTCCTTCTACCTTCTCTGTACTCTTCCGAGAGATAAGGGAGAGGGGTATAGTGTAGATAACAGAGTCCTTGGTCTTGCGAATTGGTGAGCAGCAGACAACTCAGTTTTCGAGGACACTTCACTCCCAGTGCCCGCTGCAGACCTTCCCCCATCTCCAATCTCAGGCACACATCTCGGTAGAGGGAAGGAGAGGGTCTCAAGAAAAACAACAGGTGTCCCGAGTACCTCAACTTCTTGGATTGTTTGAGACAAACACTATCATGTCCTGCATGTCACAATATACTAAACAGACTGGCTGTATCCTTTATTTCAGCTGGTTACCAGTAGTGATGCAGCATTTACATACATTGTGAATCTTTCCAAATTAAGGGCAGCAGTGAAGTTAATACCATTATTTCTCACCTTACAGCTTTAAAAAATACTCTTAACAACCAACAAGGAAATGAATTGACTTGCATTGTATATACCATATGGAAGCCTTGAAAAGAACTGTTCAAATACCTAAATACTATTAAAGGTAATTTATCTCTGAAGAGTTGTTTTGTTTTGTTTTGTTTTGTTTTGTTTTTCAGGCATGGAGAAAGGCTTGCTGTTGCTAAGGTTGATTTTCTGTTTGTCTTCATGTTATATATTTGTTTTTATGAAGAAATGAAATTCATCTTACTAAGCACGTTACTCATCTCCTAGCTTTTTCCAACTTATGCTAATAAATCTCCATTTCTGGTGGAGAAGTTCCATGAGTACTTCCTCGGAGGAGTGGATGACATGGCATTCTGGTCAAACAATATTTTTGAGCTTACAAGCCATATGCTAGAGAATGGAACCAGGTATGGTGTGTTTCCTGCCATACAGAACATGCAGTCAGGCTCTCATGCCCGTGCTTCTGAAAGCAGGGTCTTTCCTAGAAGAGGTGCTAAACTTTAAGCCATTGCTTGGACAGAGAGGTTTCTGTGACTGTCTTTTACCCAGGCTTACAGGATCACCTAGACCATGAGTTCATATTTGTCACATGTTTACACTCTTTCCCTAGACAAGGCTCTGTTGTGAGCAGCTGATATTCCATGGGGCAGATTTGGGTTATTTAGGCATACTCAAGGGCTTGCTTAAATGTTGCACAGCCAAACCATAGGGTTCTATCTGGTCTGGCAGTCTAGGCTGTGACTGTGGCTGCACCTTCTGTCATCAGCCATCAAAGATGTATCTTTTTAGGGGAAGTCAGATATTGCCTTCAGATACTTAAGGCAAATAGGATTATAAGGCAAGAATATATATTCTAGTGCTGAAAGCTCAGTGTTTTTCTTAGATTATTATTTTTTTATTATTATTTTTATAGACGTTCTAGCCTTTTACTGCTCTGTTACAAGTGTAACATTACTGTAAATAATTTCGTAAGACCAACAGCGTCAATTTATCCATTCACTAACATGGGAAATATCATGGCAGATAATTTTGAAATGATAATTGAATTACAATATAGCATAATCTTTTGTGTTCTTTGTTTCAGACTGGCACTTTCATTAGAAGTGCTTTAGATTAATAGAATTATCAGGACATGCTACAACAAGTTTCCTTTAAGAGTTCTATAGAGATTTATGAGAATGTAACCAAGGTCATTAAAATAAATATCAAAGGGGTTTCTATAGGTTATAATGATGATCTGATTTTGAATAAACTCTGTTTCTTCAGAAAACTAATGTGACTTCTAATGGAGGAATCAGTAAAGGCAAAAGGTACATTTTTAGTTTCACTTTCATTATGGGAAAATCTGTAAAATTCATTCTGTATATTTCTTTAGTGGCTGCTTCCTGCCTGAGAACCCTCTGTTTATTAACTGCACAAGGGAGCACAAGAACAACAATGTGTAAGTATGGTTGAGAAGGTTCAAACTTTTACTAATGTGGGCAGTGAGCTATTGACAGTAAGAGATCTGCATTGGAACACATGTCCTATGAGGAAAGACTGAGAGCCCTGGAGCTCTTTAGTCTGGAGTAGAGCAGCCTGAGAGGAGATTTAATCCATGTTGATCCATAGCTGAGAGATGAGTGTCAGTAGCAGGGGCAGCCTCTGCTCACCTGTGCCCTGGGTAGGACAAGGGGCAATGGATGGCTGGAGCACAGGAGGTTCCAACTCAACATGAGGCAGAACTTCTTTCCTCTGAGGGTCCCAGAACCTGTAACAGGCTCCCCATAGAGATTGTGAAGTCTCCTTCTCTGGAGAGTTTCCAGCCCCCCTGGCTGTGTTCCTGTGTGCCCTGTGCTGGATTAGATTCTTTTTCTTTCTTTTATTTTCTTTTTCTTTTATTTTCTTTTTCTTTCTTTTTTTCTTTTTCTTTTCTCTTTTTTTTTCTTTTTTTTTTTTTTCTTTTTCTTTTTCTTTTCTATGGCCTTGCTGTGTCAGGGGGGTTGGACTTGAAGATCTCCAGGGTCCCTTCCAACACCTTGTGATACCTTGTGATCCTGTGATTTTTTTTTTTTTTTGTGTATGTGAATTTGAAAATCTTAAATGCATAAGTAAGCTTTGTATAAGGAATTGTGTAGAACCTAAGTGAGACTTCCAGCCCAGGGACAAAAATATCTAGCACTTGAAGTGCTAAGGCTTTATACTTCATTTGGTTATCACTCTTCTGCTAATCATGAAAGTCCTGATTTATGTACCTTTACCACAGATAAATCATCTCCTGATTCATGTAACAGATATACGGAACAGCTGTTGGGAGCACAGTGTATGTATTCCTTTAGCTTAGCTGGTATCTCTTGAGAGTTATGTACATGGGAGAAATGGGCACCTGGTTGCATGCAGTATGTTTGCTTCCTCTAGCTTTGTCATAGAATCATAGAATCATTCAGTTTGGAAAAGACCCTTGGGATCATCAAGTCCAGCCATGAACCCTACTCTACAAAGTTCAACCCTAAACCATGTCCCTCAAAACCACATCCAAACAACCCTTAAACACACCCAGGGATGTTGACTCAGCCCCCTCCCTGGACAACCTATTCTAGTGTCTGACCACTCAAGTCATTAATTCAGTTATATTAATTGTTATTACCACCTTCTTTATTTTAGCAGAAACAAACAATCAAAACATGAACATTACAAGAATACAACGTCTTTGCTTCAAAAAAGGCTTGAAAAGAATGTAAATTATACAGAGAGGGGAGTTCACTTCAACGTACAATCTTGGGCAACAGTAAGTGAGAATTGACAGATATGTCAGGTAAAATTGAGCTCCATACAAAGTTGTTTTAATTTCTGTCTGAACTGCTGCATGGTGGAGCAGAGTCTCTGGATGGTAACAGCAGCCTCTGACTTCATCATAGAGATTCCACCACCACTGTTCATATATCTATTTATATGTACATTGTAAATATTCTGTTTTTGCACTTTGCTCACTGTGTAGTGAAGTTAGAAAACATTTGCTCTGCCAAAAGTGAAAAAAAAATTTATATTTTGCAGAATTACATGGTTATCTGGGGTATAAAGGCCCTGCAGAGCAGTGAACAATGGATAGTGCTTCGTTCACAGCATGCAGATTGGTGTCTTTTTCTAAAATGGTGCTGAGGGCATGAGTCACAGTCCACTTAGATCGATGTGGTGGTTTCCACTGTTGCTGACTTGTTTTTTGAGGTGCTCCACAATGTTCTTGAGTTTCAGTCTGTGTTTTAACTGAGTTTCAGTCTGTGTTTTAACCATTACTTTTGTCTCTTCTATTCTTTTTTGTTTCAGAATTCCTTCCTCCTAATGAACAATGCTTTTGCAACCAGTGTCTGGGCAGCATTAGAAGCTACACATCAGAAATCTTCTAAGCACATCTCCATGCCAGCAGCTTCCTATTTTCTGACTTCACCCTATGCTAGACTTGGATGGTTGGTAATATTTTTCCTCCCACCTCCATCTTAATTTCTGAAAATTTTGAGTACTCACCAAAATATCACTGTGTATTCTTTGGATACTTTTTTATAGGTAACAGTCCAAATAAATTAGTGATACAAATCTGTCTGAATGGCTTATATTATGGAATCATAGAATTATTTAGGTTGAGTCCAGCTGTTATTGTCTGGCCAGAACAACAATTTAATCCATAAGAAAGAATTTTTTATATTGGTGTAAGCCTCTTTGTGTCAGTACTGAAAAAAACTGTATCACAAAGAGAAAAATTTCCATTGAATTTTAGTCAGATAACTTCTTTCTTCAGAAAGGTTGTGTTGTGTATTTTTTCACATTCTCTCCTTAGTGAAGGAGCTAAATGCTGTGTGTGTGATCAAGCTCAGAATGGAAGGGGCCAAAATCAGAACCAATTGAACAGTATAGAAACAATAGTACTGAACCACATATGACATCATTACTTTTGTTGTTGTTGTTGTTGTTATTGGTTGATGTTTGCACATAAATAATTGTCCCCTGTTGATCACTGATGGTGCCTAGTGAGATTTAATTCTTGAGTTTACTTCACACTGGCTAAATTTACAGTAATTATTTATTTTCTTTCTGCATTCCCTCTCTGAACTCTAACATGTTACTGAGACCTATGATCCCTTTGCTTATCTATTGTCAAGTCTATCGATTAAATTAGAGGTTTGGATAAAAAGATACTTAATTTTTTCTTTTGTATTCTGTGTTGTGTGCAAGCAGCCCTTTTTCATGCTCCTTAGTCTGATTGCTCTTGGGTGCCTTGTATCAGTGAGTAAAAAGCAGTTCCTACAGATCTCAGATGCATTAATAGAAGATGAATCTTCAAGGCTCTGCTTTTATTTAATTAAAAAAAAAACCAACCCCAAACAAACCAGAAATGAAATATGAAATATGCTGTGTAGATTTTTACAAAAATAGATGGGGAAAGACAGGTGTTACTTTACCTGAAAGAAGTAAAAGCATTTATTTTCTGCTCCTGCTGTGGTCAGTCTGGAAGCTAATGCTGTGATTTTGTTGACTCCCATGCTGTACAGGTCAATGATCTCAGCTGACCTAAACCAGGATGGATATGAAGATCTGGTGGTTGGAGCACCAGGGTACAGCACTCTGGGCCATGTTCAGATAGGACGGGTGTATGTGGTCTATGGCAACCAGTCAGGTTTGCCTGCAGAGGACATGGACCTAGATAGGAAAGCTGACCAAGTACTACAGAGTCATCAGGTGAGATGTCAAGTCAGAGATTTGTCAATTATTTTTTTTTTGCCTGAAAATGTGGTAAGTTTTGCGGGAGCAGCAGTATCATTAATATGTACAAGGCCTGATCCTGAAAATACCTCTCCTGGTACAAGGATGTCATGCTTTTCAAGAAAAATAACTGTTATGTAAGTCATGGGAACAATGATGATGGTGATCATTGAATCATAATGGTTGGAAATGACCTCTAGGCTCATCAAGCACAACCTTCATCCCAACATCTCTCTCTCCACCAGCCCACAGCCTCAAGTGCTACATCTACTTTTTTTTTTAAACCCCTCCAGACATGGTGACTCCACCTTCACCCTGGGCAGCCTGTTCCAAGGCCTCACCACTCTCTCAGTAAAGAATTTCTTCCGAATATCCAATCTAAACCTCCCCTGATGCAACTCGAGGCTATTTCCTCTTGTTCTATCATTAGTAAATTGGGAGAAGAGACCAAGACCAGTCTGGCTACAACCACCTGTTTGGTAGTTATAGAGAGCAATGAGGTCTCCTCTCAGTCTGCTCTTCTCTAGACTAAACAACACTAGTTCCCTCAGCCTCTCTCCATAGTCATAGTTTCCAGGTTCCTCACCAGCTTCATTGCCCTTCTCTGGACCCACTCCACTACCTCAATGTCCTTCTTGTGCTGTGGTGCCCAAAACACGACACAGCACTCAAGGTGCAGTCTCACCAGTGACCAGTCCAGTGGCACCATCCCCTACCTGCTCCTGCTGGTCACACTGTTTTTGATCCAGGCCAGGATGCCCTTGGCCTTCTTGGCCACCTGGCCACACACTGGCTCATGTTCTGATGGGTGTCCACCAGCACTCCCAGGTCCTTTTCCATCAAGCAGCTTCCCAGACACACTTCTCCAAGCCTAGAGCATTGCCTGGGGTTGTTATGACCCAAGTGCAGAACCCGGCACTTGGCATTGTTAAAGCTCATCCCATTGACCTCAGCCCATCGCTCCAGTTTGTCCAGATCCCTCTAAAGATTTACTGCTCTCAAGCAGATAGACACTACCGCTTAATCTGCAAATCTACTGAGGGTGCCTCAATCCCCTCAGCCAGGTCGTTGGTAATGATATTAAACAAGACTGACCCTAAAATGAACCCCTGAGGGACACCCTTGTGGCTGGTTACCAACTGGATTTAACTCTATTCACTACCACTCTGGGCTCGACCATCCAGCCAGTTCCTAACCCAGCGGAGTCCACCTGTCCAAGCCATGAGACACTAGCTTCTCCAGCAGGGTGCTGTGGACATGGTGTCAGAGGCCTTACTGGAATCCAGGTAGACACATCCACAGCCTTTCCCTCAGCCACTGGGTGGGTCACCAGATCATAGAAGGAGATCAGGTTAGTTAAACAGGATGATTCATGCCCTTCATGAACCCATGCTGGCTGGGCCTGATCCTCCTGTTGTCCTGCACTTGCCATGTGATCACCCCAAAATGAACTGTTCTGTAATCTTTGCCAGTATTGAGGCCAGGCTGACAGGCCTATAGTTCCCCATATCCTCCTGCCTGCCCTTCTTGTAGTGGGTGTCATGTTGACAAGTCTCCAGTCATTTGGGATCAACCCAGTTGACCAGGATTGCTGATAAATGATGGAGATGATCTGCAGGTTCCTTTTATTACTGTGCCAGATAAGTGGGTATTAGAATATAATTACCCTCACCTGAAACTGAGATAGTGTCTCAGTAAGTCTCTGGGTGTTTAGTGGTTCACAGGTATAACACTGTTCACAAGAGAGACCATAAGCTTTGCATCAATGGTGCACTGGGCTCAGAAAAGGGAATAGCAAAGCAGTACTATCTTATGTTTTTCCCTTATTTTATCACCTCCACATTGTCAAACAGAACAGCTGGCTCCAAGTTAGTGTGTTAGTACAGCACTTGTCACTTGGGACAATGCTGACACTAAAAAAATCTTCAGAGTTTCTGGGATAGATTTTTTGTCATCTCGTGTTTTCAATCCTTCCCTATGCTATGATTGCAAATGTGCATTAGGTTTCAATGGTTTTATCTTGAAAACATCTGTTATTTTCATGAGAGCACTCCCCGTTCTTTTAGCCTTCAGGAAGATTTGGTTCTGCCTTGGCAGCCCTGGACTTCAATGAGGATGGAGTGACAGATTTGGCAGTTGGAGCACCTTCTGTAGGATCTCAGTTTCTAACTTACAAAGTAAGCCACACTTGGTTTTTTTCATGTATATTGATATTTTTTTAATAGTGAAGTGATAGAATTTTTGTTGCTGCTCAAGATGACATCGTAATGTAAATACAAAGTTTATAACAGTCTGGAACAGACATTTTGGGTCAGTGAGCATTTGTCATCTGCTGTCACACGATACCTTAAATTGTGATATGAACACAAATAACCTTGTGAAAATAATCAAGTTACAGGGGTTTAATTACTTGTAGCTTATCAGATAAGCCCATGTCATGGTCCCTGAGTATTTTCAGGCCACATTAACTGAGAGGCAAAATATTTTGGTTTAAACCACATCCATTAAAGATTAAAATTCTGAAGAATTTTAGATGCTAACCTGGCTGCCTAAATAGGAATTTAAATACTTTTATATAGACCCAGTAGTTCGAAGCATTGCATGCATCTGGCACTATGTGCCATTGAATTAAGTAATAATTTAAAAAATCTGAGCCACCTGAATGTCTGTATAAAAGAAATTTAAATATACCGTAAACTATCCTTGCTCCTTACCCACAGTGTAATGAAAATGTACTTCTTTGTAGTTCACAGAATCATAGAATGGTCAGGGTTGGAAGGGTCCTTAAAGCTCATCCAGTTCCAACCCTCTGCCAAGGGCAGGGACACCTCCCACTAGAGCAGATTGCTCAGAGCCCCATCCAGCCTGGCCTGAGAAACTGCCAAGGATGGGGCTTCCCCCACCTCTCTGGGCATCCTGTGCCAGTGTCTCCCCACCCTCATGGGGAAAAAAAATTCTTCCTAGTTTGTTGCCTGGTTGTATATAGCAGAGAACAGGTATTCTTAGGTTTGGGCTAGAAAAGGTTCTGAGAAAGCTCTGATAGGAAAAATGCAGCTGTATTAACAACTCTTACAGAACTATTTCTCCTTGAGGTTTGTCTTGTATTTCACACTTGGTGCTGATGTGCAGATGCTCTCACACTGTATTTGCTTTCCCTGCTGTTTAGGGTGCTGTGTATGTCTATTTTGGCATTGAGGGAAGAGCCTTGGCATCTCAACCAAACGTTACCATAACTTGTCAGGTATATTGATCAGGCTAACATGGGGCTACACAAGCAGGAGGTGAGATAAAGGGGAAAGGGGCCTATTGGCTAAAAAAAAAAAAAAAAGTATGTTAAAAATAAAAATTCTAATTGCAAGGAAATTTAGACTGATGGGGATGGTGGAAGCAGCTGCTTTTTGAGTTTGGCTGTATGTGGGAAAGACATTTGTATGGTGCAGGGGAGGCAGCAGGTGAGAAAGTTGCATAGCTCTCAAAAAAAACCCCAAAACAACCCAAAAGGAAACAAAACTGAAGTCAGAGAGTGCGAAGGTAATTTGACAAAGTTAGCTCTTCAGAATTACTCTATTTTTTGTTAATTGATAGCTTTAGTTCCATTTCAGACTTTGTTTATTGCAGTATTCCTACTGTAACCTTGGTTGGTCCCTTCTGGCAGCTGATGTTGATGGGGATGGAAATGTTGATCTGGTTGTGGGCTCTCCATATGCACCTGGTGGTGGGCAGCAGAGAGGATTTGTGGTTGCGTTTTACTCTTATTTCAACAGGAGTGATCAAGGTAATATTTAATGACTAAATTAACCCTCCAAAATGTTATGTGAATGTTTGCCTAGTTAATCATAGTATAATTAAGATTCAAAGGGATCTCAGGAGGTGCCTAGTCCAGCCTCCTGCTCAATAAGGGGACAGCTATGAAGTCACACCAGATTGCTTAGGGCTTTATGCAGTCAGGTCTTAAAAACCCCCAATGACAGAGTTTGCACAGGCACTCTGGGCATCATCCACTTCTTGAATGTCCTCATAGGGGAAAAAAAAAAGTCATGTTACAGACAGTATGAACCTCTTTTATTTCAGCTCATGCTGTTTGTCTTTTGTCCTCCCACATTATGTAGTGAAGTCAGAGTCACAGAAGACATTGACTACCCCAGTACCCTGGGAAGAGTCTGGTTCTGTCTCCTTGTTAACCTCCTTATACATACTGGAAGGTTACTCTCAGGTCCTCTCAAAACCTTATTTTCTCCAGGCTGAATGAATCCCAGTCCCTGAGTCTCTGCTCACAGTGCAAGTGCTCCAATCCCCAGCCATCATGGGGGTGCTCTCTATTAAATTTACTCTAGTGCACAAACATATTTCCTGTTTTGTGGAGTCCAAAAGTAAATAATGTGAAACCAGAAGCCACAAGGAAAATGGCTTTCAAAACATTGCTGACTAATGATTTTGCAGAACCAAAATACAAGAATGAATTATTTGAATTAAAACCAGAATTATTTTAAGTTCCCCCACCAACCATCCTTGAAGAATTACAAGTTCTGATAAACATTTTCAATGTTGTTGTCTACCTAAGAAGGAGTCACTAGTTTGGAGCAGGTTTTACTGATGCTTCCATGTACTTGTGTAGGCTACTGCAAGGATTCAGAAGCAGGCTGTGTTGCATAAAGGCTTTCACCAGCTTTTTACTTTCATCAGTAAAGCTGGCGGTGACTGGTGCCATGTCATAGATGGTGTAACTTCACTTACAGGAACTTGCTGTCATAGACTCAATGAGTGGAAGGTTGTTAGCATTTTTGTCTGTGCAAGAGAACACCAAGATTTAATTCATATTTTTCTGTTCTGCCAGGACTTCTGTCAGTAGAGGATGCCAACTGGATGGTGAAAGGGGAAGAAAACTATGCTTGGTTTGGATTTTCACTTGACAGCTGTCAGCTGGAGAACACAACATTCCTGTTGATTGGTAGCCCTACCTGGCGGGGTTGTGCTGGGTGTGTTGTAGTTGACAGCTTGCTCTGGCCTCCATTCTGCCCTACTTCTGCAGTGTTTAAGATTCATCATAGATTATACTTCTGGTTTTTCAGAAAGTTTCCTCTTTGTCCTGCTTAGAATATTTTTATTAAATTCATATTTTTTATGACTTCACCCTTCATCATGAAGAGAGAGGGGTTTTTAGACCCTCTATCCAGAGGGTCTTTGTTCCAGAGACACTTAACTTGGGTTTTCTTGGGGAGGGAAAGAGGGGACACAAACATGCTGAGAGGTAAGAACACCTAAAATCATCCTAAAGATAGCACTTCCCTTGAGATGTAGGATCTTTTAAAGAAAACCAAATACCAGACTGTACTGGGAGATGAAGAAGCAGATAGAGAGACCAAGTATGTGATGTAAATGTTGTGTAACTATCAGAACAAGCATGAGAATTACTAAAATAAGTTTCTAGAATTTGTCAGCTACTATTATTCCAAACTAAAAGGGGAAAATATTTTGAGAGGAGCAATGCTAGCTGAATGTACAAAGATCTGTCATGATATACAAATATATTTTCAATGTGATTCAGCTGCAAGCCCCTCTCGTTGGCTGCCGGGCAGAGCGTGGGGAAGGTGTATGGCTATCACCCACCAAGCACACAGTACTGGTTTGCAGTCACTGGAGACAAGGTGGGGCTCCTTATCTGCTGTGGGACCTTAGGAATAGTTGGAAATAAAGTGACATTCTGTAGAAATGATGTAGGTGTTTTAAAAATCTTACAGGCGATGGGCAGAATGGGTTTGTCTCTGGCCAGTGGTGTGATGTCTGTGGCTGGGATCACAAGGTCGGTTTTGGTGGTGGGTTCACCTACTGCAGGTATGAAAACTGGAAAATGTTTCTTTCTTTGGGCCATTTGTTTCTATATAAACAGAGGATGGGTGCAAAGTTGAAAGTTAGAAAAGGGACCTTTAAATTGCCATTTGACTAAAAAAAAATAGAAATAATCACATAATCATCTGTAAGTGCCTCACATGTAGATTCCTCTCTGCTATGCCTCAGTTTCAACACTGTTTTGTTTTTTTTATTCTTTAAAAGTAGTTTAACAGCACTGCTACCAGTCATTGTTTGATATAGTGGTGATTTGATAGTAGACTGCGTATTTCATGGAATTAAAGAAACACAGTATTTTGTCCTTACTTTGACAGCAGGCAGAAAAGAATTAGGAAAGTCACACCATAGAATTCTTATCTTCTATGATAAATTATATAAATGTTGTCCATGTTATGTGACACCAGTATTACCTGCTGTCAGTGTATTACAAGTATCGAACCTGCATTCCTGTGTCTCATGCTCAACTTGAGTTGCTTTATGGGATGTGTTGGTTTTTTTTTTTTAGATAGCCTGTCTAGGATTTCATTTATATCCTCAGTGCTGCACCAGGCTGGACTGGCTCTGGTGTATGATCTGACAGACAGCACCAAGCCTTCTTTGCTCAGCACATTCAGTGGGGACAGGAGGTTTTCTCGCTTCGGAGGAGATGTATACTTAAGTGACCTGGATAATGATGGACTGGGTAAGGCTTGATGAATCTAGATCAGAGGTGAAATGTTTTACTTGTGGCAACAAGAAGGCTGGTTGTGTGCTCATACAAGTGCTAAACATAGTCTGTTTCCTCATATGACTTGTATGAGTATTCATTCCATCCTGCCTTGTGGGGTGGCATCTCTCAAATCCCAAGCAACTCAGTCAGAGATTGAAACATTTTAAGTCTCATCACTAACAGGAACTGTGCATGTAAAGATATGTCTGTGCAAACTCTCCTGTGCTTTGGTTTTAGTATTACTTCACTTCTGATGTGCTATGCCACCCTTGCAATATTTGCAGATGAAATGATTGTGACGTCCCCAATGCAAACTAAGGCTTTCAGCCCACTCCTCTTTGGTGGGGCAGCTGGCCGGGTTTACATCTACAACGGGAAGCAGGGATCCTCAGGGAATGTGACGGGCCACTGCAAATCATGGACATCCCCCTGTCCTGAGGACTGGGTAAGAAAACACAGGATTAAAATCAGGACATGAGGTCGTAATCACAGCTAATCAGTTACATCCAGTGCAGACATCTAGTGTATTCTGATTTGGTTTTAGAAAATTGAAGGTTTACTTGTTTTTGAATCTTTGTGATTTGGCTCCTCATGGCTATTGCACTGGTCATCTACTCTCCTAGTGTGGTTCTCTCCACTGACCTTATTCCCTCTTATTTTCTTCAGGCACAGTATGTCCTGATTTCTCCTGAGGTTAGTAACCAGAAAACAAACTACAGAGAGAAATGAAGTTCAACTTGAAAAAAATACCAGCATTATAACAAACAATGTCACTTTACAGGAACTATCAAGATTTGGGAGTTCTGTTATCACTATGAAATCTCAAAGAAAGGTGAGAATAATTACTGTTGTTGGTAACATCTTTCTGCCTCACTGGTGTATACTAGCCAACACCTCACAGATTATCTTACTTATTTGAAAAAGTGCTTTACACAGTTAATTAAGCTTTCATTTAAGTCATTCTCTAAACTGAAAATTAAAACAATCTTATAGGATGAATGAAGTTATATATATGAACTTCATATAAGTTATGAACTTACATAAGTTGCCAAAATTTTGGCATGTGACACCTGAATTGAGAGGCCACTTTAAAACAGCCTGTAATGTAAATTACTTGGGAGTTTTCTGAAAAGTTTTATGGTGAATTGTGCCAACTGTCTTTACTGTTCATGCCAACCTGTATTCAAAGCAGTTGCTCAGCTATGGAGTCAACCAAGCAGAGCTACCCTGCACTTGTATTTCCAGGCTCATGGTCCTAGCTCTGTCACTTGTGGTGAAAGCTGTTCATATGTCAAGTATTGGCAAGCATGAAGAGACTCAGTTCTTCCATGATTTGGGATGTGTTGTTTCTCTCAGATGCCTGTTATTTTACCCAAAGTCAATCCCTATGTTTGTATGATGCACCGAGAACCCTTTTTTCAGCTTGGTTACTTGGTGTTTGTTTAGCTGATGCTAGTCCAATGTTCTGCTTCCTCTGCCATAGCCTACGTGGGAACTGAGGTTCTGTGTGATGGGAAAGCTTCAGTCCTAGGCCAAGAAAGCATGTGAGTGGTCTTCAACAAATGGTGTTTGACTTCTTACTCTTAAAACATGCTATAGAGAAACACCTGGAAATCTAAGTGCTTCTAAACTAGGTTAGGTGCATAATCCAACACCTGAAACACAGGCATCACTGGTGCTTTCAACATGAGTGTGTCAGGCTGTTCTTAGCAGTTGTGTTCCTTTGCTATGGCACCAGTCCAGTCCCCAACCCAGCTTCATCTGCATTATCCTACCCCTGAGAAACAGTTTATGTTGGCAAGAGATTCAACTTGTTCCAGCTTCTTTCAGTTTCTCAAATTAAATAGTCTGCTTGAGAAATCACTTCACTTCGGTGACTGCTGTTCTGATGAGGTGGGTTGTGCTCTCGTTTTTCTCCATCACACGACACTACCAATATGGACAGAATCTGGTTTCCACGAGGGAAGCTGAAGGCAGGGAAACTGAAGGCAGACATGCCCCTGCAGTTGCCTTTGCTAACCCTTGTTCTGTATCTCTGCAGAAAGAAGTTGTAGTGGCAGCAGAGAGAAGTTCGGCGAAAGCTCGGCTTAGTGGACGGCTTTTTGTCTACTCGCTCTGAAGACTCCTGGTGGCCTCTGAGGCACAGACAGTCCTATAGTGAAGAATCTCTGCAGTGCCTGTGACACTTTCCTAAACCCATACAAAGCTATAAATAGCAAACTTTTGATAGATAGATGTCCCATATAGCTAGACAGTCCAAGATAGTACTACGGGAGGGAGGGATGGTCACTGGTTTTAACTCACGAAGAATATGAGAATTCCTGGTCGTTTGACTTCAAACCAACCAAAGCCACATTAGTGCGGTGACAGCACAAATAACCTGCTGTGAGCAGTACCATCACTTAACGTGGAACAAGCAAATTGGTCTGCAAACCTTCTAGAGGCTGAAATGAGCAGAAAGCTGGACTTCAGTAGTGATATTTGGATGTACAAGCAATGGTCAGTGGCAAGATCTGAGTACTTGACAAAACCAAAAAAGAAGAGCATGTAATTTACAGTCCCTTGTATACAGACAGATTCCAAGATACCAAAAGTTGCTGTCACAACAAAGAAACTTGGAGGAGGGGCAGCTCTGAGCCAGACAGAACAGCGAGTGCCACTCCAGAGGAGCTGCCTCTGTCTCCAGCAAGCCTCGAGGCCAACATTTGGGGTGTAGGACAGCTGGGATCTTCCAAGGAGAAAAACAGAAGCACATCTGATTAAGTTTCACGAAATGCTTTTGCACTTATGGCTGAGACTAGGCTGACACATTTTCTTTGTGTTTCCATGTAAAATTCCATGACAATGGTAACTTACAATTGTTAACAGCTTTTATTGTAAGCAGTCTTCAGCTAATTAACACTCATTTTGCATGATGAAGGTTTAACATGTGCATCAATGATCTATGAAACAACTTGAGCAGCAAGATGTGATGCTGTTATTCCCAACACTAGTCTGTAGACTTACATGTATTACATGTTTTCTCCTTTTGCCTCCTTCACAAACATATTAAATAACAGAAGTCAGGGGCGTAGCATAGAATTCTGAAGGTCTAGGGTGACACATCTCAAATTAAATTCTTAGGCATTGTCTCCCTCAGGAGGTTGTTATAAAATGGTGAGGTGAATATTATCTTGATGTATAGTGCATTGTGAGTCCATTTTAGGGACTTTACTTGCCCAAAGAACAAAACACTTAAAAAACCCCCAACGTTTCAAGTCTGAATTTTATGAGAGGTAACTGGATGGAACTGGGAGCACAGTAATTACCTTACAAATCTGTGAACTCTGGTGTGAGGCAAGACAAGCAGTATATTTGTAAGAGCAGAATCAATATAGTTTTCCTTTTTAAATGAAAATTGCAGAAACTGGTATGTTCTGTATCAATTCCATTCTGAACTGAATCCCAAAGCCTCCTCCACTGGCTTTGTTATTTTAATGTAAGAACTCAGAATCATTTAATTGCACAGAAATACATTTTGATTATTTGAATTGTAAGAAAAACATTAAATGTGCATGTCTGTAGAGAGAAAGGCAGTCTTGTCTGTCTTCCAGTGCTTTTATTGTGCTTTATGTCAGCCATGTATAGGAAAATAAGTCAATACAGATCACAGAAGCCTCTCTGCATGAAAGACAGAGCTTGTAAAGCTTACACAAAAGCTTCCCAAACAGCTGCCCCAACCCATTTCAGTACTGGCCTAATGTAACAACAATCTGGTTGAAAACATCAGCATCCAAATGCCTTCACTCACTGGGCTCCTCTGAGGTTTATCAGCCAAGGTAAGTGAGCCATTTTTTTTCCCTCTAGGTTGCTCAATTTTTTGTTTGTTTTTGTTTTTCATAGATGCAAAAAATTCAGCTAAAAACATCAAAACCATTACAATTCCCATCTATTTTCTCACCTTCTCTCGCCATTTACATCTTTAGGTGAAGTCACGTATAGAGCAATTAGAAAAAAATTGCTACAACCAATTTTAACCAAATGTAGATCACAGGCCTGCAGAGTTTTCATTTATGTACTTTTTTATTTACACTTTTGACTCATTACTAAGTAAAAATGTTCACAGCTAGTTATCTTTTCAACTCCTGCCAGTACAGTGATTTATCTGAGGGCACCCAATGAGCTCCTACTCACAGAAAGGTTAAAATCCCCAAACAAGAAACAAGACAGTTTGTGACCTTAGTTAGAAATATTTCATCCTCCCTCTATAGTCTGAGAGAAACCACTGGAGAACTACACCCTCAGAGTTCAGAGGGAAGCCCTAAGAAAAAAACACATAGTAGGCATAAGAAGATTACTCTTTCCTTCAGTCCCTCACAGGACATCAGGTTTCCACACCTCTTACTACCTCAAGTTTGGGCTTGTCTTTGTTCTTGTCCTCTTGGAGAAAAAAAGACACAAAGCAGAACCCAGATTAAGAGCTACCCTTTGGTTGATTTTTACCAGCACTTGAGTTGTTAAACTGCAACTGTGTGTTGGAAGAGCTGCAGATGGCAAGTGGAGTGTGCATTATCCATTAGCCCACCTTCCCTGTTACTAAAACTGTGTATGTTTTGGGGCCTAAATTTCTTGTTAAGGAACACCCAACATAAGAAGCTCCATTTCACAGCCTACTTTTACTGCTCACTTAAGGGAAATCATTAGGTCTGGTTACTGCCAGCTTAGAGGGGATGCTTCACAAGGGATGGAAGTGTGCTTTTTGCTTTGACGGAGCTGTTCCCTCCAAAGAGAAATAGACTTTAAAAAAAAATAAAATTCGTTAGTGCTACTTTGGGGTGGGCTTTTCCTTTGACATTTGAAGTCACATTCCTAAATGTGCAGCTCAGAACTAGAACTACTGATGAATGCCAACTGCTGTCATTCTTTAAGCTGAAAATACTTTAAGGAAGGAGTGAAGAAGTAGTTGAAAGAAGCACCTGAAAAAATTAAGTACATGTATGTGAATCAGAAAACTAATGGCACATATGTGGGGTGGAGGTGTAGATTAATGGGGAAAGAATGTCACTGCCTTTGTTTCTCTCCTTTGGTGTGTGAGCATTAAAATCCTGCCATAGGTTTTTGGCACAAAATACCTATTAAGTTAGCAAGTTTTGAAATTTTTACAGTTTTCAGTGAGGAAGAACAAATGTAGGGAACATATCACAAGTCCTCCCTGTAACAACAGAAGTCTCTGCATTCCTGATGTTCCTATCGGTTTGTTAATGTGCTTTTGCTCAGCCCAAATGTTTCTGCTTTAAGGCTGTTCTTTGTCTCCACTCTGCCAGCTGCTGACTGGGATTTCTTCAGAACTGCAGGAACCTAAGTGATGTACAAAACAGCCTATGGTTACTTAAGAACCTGCTCTAGATGCAATAGAAAGAAGTAAAGCTTCACAGAGGCCTGAATGCTGACTTGAGAACAATTTCTGGCTTCTTCCGTCCCTAACCCCTTCCATTTCCCCAAGCCAGGGTCAGTATATGCTGGAGTTGGTTTTGAGCAATGCTTGAGGATAATTCAGATGGTTGCAGCCCTCAATCCACTACAGAATACTTCCATCTGCCTCTTAGTGGCAAGGGAGGAGAGGCAAGAAAGAGAGTTTATCTTTCTTCTGTCACTTGCAGCAAGTTTTAAATCTCCTGATACTTCACTGTTACAAATACTAGAGAGACAATCCCACAAGCTCTAGCAGGGAAGGGTAGTCAACAGGGAAAAGGACCCTGTCACAGCTTGGTCCCCCACAGCTCCACAATGCCTTCAGCATCAAGGGCAAGGACAGTGCATGTGAGCATGTGAGGAATTATTCCAAACTTCAGACTGGGAGTCAGGACACAAGAACCATGGCATCATCCTGCAAAATTCCTTTGTAGTTCCCACCTTACCCAATCTAGCTAGGGAGAGCCCTCTCCTTTGCAAGGAGCAGACACTGAGCTGAATTCCCTGTACCATGGTTCATTTTCTGCTTGAGGAATGAACTTTACAGGCAGAGTGTGAGCAGAAGCCCTAAGCAGCCATACGCACGTGAGGAGGTAGTGGAGGTTCCAGGTGCCGCCCAAGGAAGGAAAGCAAACGTCTCCATATCAGACCACTTCCCAGAAACATAATTCCTGTCACCAGCCAGAATATCCTGGGGTCCTACCAACACAGCAGTCCATGAGTCATGCAACTCTCTCTTCATAAAAAGCATTATCCAAAGGGAATCACTCCCTCTTCACTGGTGTTTTCCTCCTTTGTAGGAGAGTGTACAAGGAGAGTGGTGAACTCTCTGCCATCACAACCAAGCCCTTCCTTGGGAAGGGCTGTTTCATAGCAGGTCATTTCATTTTGGAATCACCTAGTGGTTTTTGGCCCAGGCAGTTCTCCTTCCTTCATCAGAAAGTTTGGAAGTTCCACTGTGCCATTTAACAGATTTGGGAAGGAAGAAGTATTTGTTTTGTTTATTTGTTTTAAAGTGAGCATATGCAACTGTAAATTTGTATCCCCCCAGTCTGGGCATAAACCTGTAACAGACAATGGGGTATTTACTGTGCTGGAAATGCCCTGGATGCCTGCCAGATAACCTTAACTGGAAGACAAGCTGGTCTTTTCAGATGAATAGATAATCACTGAAAACACCTTAATACTGCTTTATAGTCAGTCTTTATGCAGTCATTTCCCATTCTTTTCGATGGGTGCTACCCAGGAAAAAAGCTGCAGCACTGGGCAGTCAGCCATGCAGACATTTGCTTAGAAAAAGTCACTGGACTAAATTATATTCACACACTAACATAAATCTGGAGCTTTACCTATGGGAAGAATGAAGTTGTCCTGACTATAAAATGAACTATAAGAGGGTCTGTGTTTTATGTCACTGATAAAAACAGTACTTGTTGCTTACTTCTTCAAGAGATGACTCCAAGTTCATACCAAATGCAACTCCTATGAGTCCGAAGAGAGAGAGTGAGAAAGTCCCCATAGTCAGCTGCAAGTTCAGTCTCATCATCACATTACGGTGGCTAAAGAAGGGAGAAATGTCTGTTAAGGTGAAGCCAAAACTTGATATGCTGCCTAAATTGTCAAATTTCATACAGCATGCACTAAAACCAATTAGTGAGAGGAACTCATGCTTGAATCAGGCAACTGCTTCAGCAGGATACCTCTAAGGCAGCGGGTTAATCACCAGCAGACTGCAGCACTGCTCCCTTCTCAGAGTTGTATATAGAGAACAGGACAGTTTGGAAAATGGAAATGTGTGTTCTCACACCAATACCTGGAATTTATATATCTGTATTCATCTGCCTAGAATTCATATAACTGTATTAATCAGAAACAAAAATATATTGTTACCTTTCAAATTAATATACTTAATAAGAACTTGAGTTGGTGAAGGCTGCAGACTAGAAATTGAGGCTGTTTTGGAGAATTCCATACTCAAGTCTTCCCCAAAACGATTTTTGCGGTTTCCTGATGCAGCATCCACCAACTGCTTCCACAGGTAACTCCCCAGTAAAGAGGAGAAAGAATATTTTAGATACTGACCTCAAAGATAGAAAGGCACATGTTTGCAAATGCAAGGTACAGTTATTTTTCAGTAAGGAAGCTGACTAGTAGTGAAAACTGTAGCATACACAGACAAAAAATACTTGCTCCAAAGTTAACTCCTTGTATCACTGCACAGAGCAATCATGCAACTTGTACTGAACACTGGGGTAGCTGAACCAGGCTCCTACTCACTTTGGCTGAATTGAGGGTAAAATTTCCTGAGCAGAATTTTATTTCACCCCTAAATTTGCAGATGTTTCCTTTAGTGACTAGCTTCCCAGAAGAATCTAGGAGCACCCTGGTTTGTCCTGCTAGGGAAGAAAACGATGCCTATCTAGAGAGGTTTGTACACATACTAATTAGGATGTCCTGTTGCTTTGCCTCACCCCCTTCACTGATAAGAAAATTTTAATGCAGCTTCTTATGCTGTGACTGCAAATCCACCCACACCCTTACAAAGATGGAATTGCCCAGCTTTCCTTGTGGGCAGTTTTGAGAAGAGACTAGGCAGCATTACACTCTATTCAGCCTTTGGCAGTCCACCATGTAGGTTGTCTAACCTGTCCAGGTTGATAAAGATGATGCTCTCTGAGTCATCAATCAGTACTCTGAGTTCACGAGCTTCATTTGCAAGATCTTCTGCTTGTCTGTAATAGTTCTCCAGCAACAGCTCCATCTCCTCTGCGTGGTCAATCCCAGATGTACTCTCCTCACTGTGAGCAACAATTCATATTCTTTTGGTTAGCTACATGTTGTGTAGATGTGTTTTATTGATGTGTCAAGACAAAAGCACATAAGAATTGTGAAGAACAGCCAACAAGAGTGCTGGTAGACACCAGATCCCAAAATCCAATCTTTTCAGTGGAGAACTTCCATCAATACCAACAGCTTAAAATAAAAGGCATATTTTTTATACCTCTCAGCTGATCAGCATAGACAGTAAATTATTTTGAGTAGAATAGTTAGCATTTGATGTGCTCAAGACATGCACATCACCACCAATCTCAGTTTTTCAGAGTAAAAAGTTATGAAGTTATATATATTTCAGTTTATAAAGTTTATATTGCTATAAATGCTTATATTATGATGAAGTTATTATGAAGTGCTGCCAGTTTTGAAAGGAGGTGCTTAATTTCTTGAAGCCCTCAAGTGTTTGAAGCTGGGAACAGTGCAGTAAAAAACTCCAAGAATAAAACAATCAAAAAGTCAATAAACAGTGAGGGAGATGTTTTAGGTGTATAATAAAACAATTTCATTGTCAGGTGTTTCAGCTGCACTACAGAAACATTTTGGAAGCAGGAAGCAGCTGCAGAGAGCATCCAAAGGAAGGTGCTGCTCTAAGTGAGGTCTGACTTTCAACTTCCTGGTCTGACAGCTGGCACAGCAGCTGTCTCTAGAACAGCTTCTGGTGCTGCACTGGACTGTTCACTGTGCAGATAGAAGCTGTGGCACCCGAGATCCACAAGTTTGGAAACCAGCAGTGAAGCCAGGAAGATTCTTCATTATTTTTTGATTTTGTGGCATCACATCTTTTCTCTAGAGACTAAACTTTGTAAAGAATGTCCTCCTGGCACTGCTGACTGTTAAAGGAACCTCTCCAAAATGGTCTTCCAAGAAAGTAAGCCCTATGTCTTAGGAATCAGCCCATGTAAGCTCCCTGAGGACCTTTAAACCGAGCCCCTGGTTTCTCTCTTACAGGGCAGAAACTTCAAGTTAGCTATGGGCTGATTTTAAGGCCCTTCATACCTTGAGGATTTTATTGAATGCCAATGAGGAGCTGCAGCCTTCAAAGCCTTAGAGCCTAGGGCTTTAAGGATTCCAGATTCAGCTCAATGTGTATCTTTATGTGGTATCTTCACATTGGCTCCTCTATGGATACACCAAGGGAAACAACAGGCACATGGACTTGAAAATAACTGGTCTAGGTGATCCTGCTCTGGGGGGGGGTTGGACTAGATGATCTTTCAAGATCCCCTCCAACCCCTGACATTCTATGATTCTATGATAACTGCCACCTAATTTGCTTTCATCTGTCCTGAGAGCCTTCAACACTGCCATCCCTTCACACACAGATAGGATGTCTGCCTTATGTTCTCTTCCTGGGCTCAGCTCACCCTTCCTGCTGCAATGATCTCCGATGCCATCTAGATGCCTAGCTGGGTTCCTCTACACCTTCTCAGGCTTCTTGAGTAATAATACCCTCTTCAGGGTTTTGGCTTTTTTGGTGAAAGTGAGGAAAATTCTCCCAGAAATCGTTGATCTGTATTGAAAAATAACATGTTTTTTTTCCTCCTCTGCCCATCCTGCTCCCATCTCATTACATACTAGATGAGGTAGCCTGATATGCCAAGAACTATGTGACTGTCCAGTATGACTAGTGCTAACAGAATCTCTCTCCAAAATGGTAAATACAGTGATTTCTGAAGCGATGAGCATTAGGGCTTAAAAAATTTTTTTTTTCCTTATTCTTTGCTGGCAGGAAACACCCAGTTTAGTGTTAAAGTTCTCCTTAAACAAAATACACTGTTAAAAACTATGTGGTTTCACAATATACATACAATACTTGTGGGTCAGTCCATTTAGATAGACAAAGCTCTTCTATTAATTCTTCTTCATCTAAGATCTCCAGAATAGTTTCTTTGAAAACTTTGAGATCTGTTTCCAGTTCTGACAAGCTGAAGAAAGAACAAGCAAAAGGTCAAGTAATCCCCACTGGCACCAGTGCACAAAGGTAATCTCAAGTGAGTCTGCCAGCCAGTACCCTTGCCAGAGCAAGTGACCAGGGAAGACTCCCTTGTGGGGATCTAAGAATTCCTTCAAAATATTCTCTACTGCCCACACAGCAATGACAGTGATCTGCCTGGGGACCAGTGTGCTCAAGGGGATTCAGCTGTTTTCTCTGAAAATATTCATCCAGAGAAAGCAGTGCTTATATCGTGCACTGAGGGCCTGTGTCACCGCTGCAGCAGAGAGGCTGGTACAGGAGGGTACAGTGGGTTAACACTAGTAACCAATCTTAAAGCCTAACCTTGGTTTATGTTCTAGGGAGTGTTATCATCATGTTTCTTTGTTGGCTTGGGTGTCACTTTGTTGTCAGATGCTATTCAAGAAGCTTGACTTTCTGACAGCTCAGAGTAGATTTCCCTTTCCCTGTTTTTCCCCTTCTCACTGGGTTATTTCACACACCCATTTTTACAAGATGCACAACCCAGAATCACAGCAGTCTAGCAAATAACATAACACTGTTTCTCTGACATGTCATGGCACATAATTTTCTATGGTCATCTTCCAGTCTCTTCACAGCTTACTCTTATTTACCTCTTGCCATTCTGAAGGAGAATGTGTAGTTTACTCCTATCCACAGACAAAAGCTTGGGGTCCACTAGAGCTTCCAGTGTCTCAAGGATCTGAGGCTGCAAGGTGTTAAGTCTCCCCTGCAGTTTGCTGATCTAGACAACAACATGATCCTTCGTAAGAATTAAAGCAATCCATGTGGAATGACTTGGGCATCTCCTGCCTGCACACAGAATGCAGTGTTAGCAGGCAGCTCACACCAGCTGCTTTCCAGCGCCCAGCTGAGCTGTCAGGGGTAACAAGTTTCCTTTTAAAACCCTTTTTTCCTTTCCATGCCCACCACAAAATGGAGGGGGGGCACTGCAGGAGGTCACAGCAGTTCCCGGGGCGGACAGAGCGGGCCGGGTCGGGATGGGCGCTTCCTGCCACTGTCACCGGTGAGTGTGAAGCGCAGCAGAGCTGGGATGTTCCTGGGGCAGCCCCCACATGCGCAGGAGCTCACGGGGTTAAGGGGGGAAGGGACACGAGGTGCACAGGGTCTGAACCTCTTCTCCTTCTCCTCAGTGGGAATTCTCCAAACAGCTGCCACTGGGATTTTCAGAGCACCCCCTGCCCTGTTGGGTTGGTCTGACATTTTTCCCTACACCCTGTGGAGGGGGCCGGGGGCAGCGGCCACTGCCTCTTTGCCCCTCCCAACCTGCTGGGCATTGAAGAGAAGGGCGACCAACAATTCGGACTGTTCTGTTCTGCTGTTCTACATTTACTGTTTCACATTGCTGTTTACATTCTATACAAATACGTATATACCTATATAGATATATACCTATATATATATATATACATAACACACCTATATACCTATATATATATACATATATACCTATATATATATACATAACACACCTATATATATACACATATATATACCTATATATATATATACACACACCTAT
>JAOEGS010006368.1:57846-69027 GCA_025447755.1 Corythornis vintsioides | reverse complement strand
TCTAGTATTAAGATAATATACATGGTTTTATATATAAATAATGTATTTATGTATGTGTAGTGTTGGTATCCAAAACCTGTTGAAATAAATAACTTGGACATTTGTGACATTAAATTTTCTGTTCTAATTAATATGCCTCATGGAGTCTCTACCAAAATGATCGGTACATATTTTATCCTGAAGATTATGTCTGAAGTGGTCCAGATAAAGTAGGGAGATTAGCTATAGGTTGTAACAGATGGCTAATTATTTATGGGTCACATAATAGAAATCTAGTAAAATCTTTAAAAAGAACTTGGAAGTTCACATTATCATTTATAGAATAATCCATTGCTCAAAAAATGGAAAAATGTATGTTACAATCTGTGGAAATATTAAGGGAATATAAGAATACTATTATATGTATTTCAGTTTCTTATTTTCTGTGAAATAGCAGAGTTGAACAATGGCTGCTGTAGCTGTTGGGATATGTGAAGCAGATGGCCAAACTTGGCATTTTGTTACATGGCCATAGCTAGTACCAAAGTGAGCCAAGCTGGTGTTTTCATCCCTCTCTTTTTTAAACATCTACTATTACAACACAAAAATAGAGAAAAAAAAGTAGTAGTGCAGCAGTTGTTTTTCAGTTTCTTGCTTCATAGATCAGCAAGTTGCACAAAGGCTTCGCAGGAAGAGGATCTCCCTGGTCAGCCGCAAAAACAGGAAGGAGGAAGTTATTGCAAAGCTGGGGTTGCTGATTATCAGCCCGTTTCACAGGGAGGATGCCCATTAGCAGCCGGCAGTGTGATCCATTGCTTGGCCAGCAGGAACAATGACTTCTGGAGTGCTACTACTACAGAGTATGGACACTGCTTATAGGAAGTAATGCTAACTAACAAACTGTACTCAGCCCTTTCCTGCTCGTAGAAACAGGATACTATTAGTTAGAACAATTCACAGAAATTGCACATCCAAGAAAACCAGGAAAGCAAAGCATAACAGATAAACTAAGATTAATTTTTTTTTTTTTTTTTCCTCATATTAGGCTGCAGTTTGAGTACTATGTTGGTCTGGCATGTAATGTGATCTTTTAGAGTGGTGAGGTGTAATTGTGAATGTCAGAACTGGACCCTAGGTAGTGTCTGGCAGAGGAAGGCTGCTTAGGTTTTAAGAAATGTGCTTATTACCATTGCTTCAGTTGAATTACAGGAAACACCTGGACATTATTTTATAAAGCTTTTTAGGGTGTATGCAGCAGCCTATATGAAATTACTCCATGGAAAAAAACACTACAAAGTTTGCAGTTTGTGTAAACAGAAAATATCTTTGTATATTGTAGGACAAAGGAAGTTTCTGCAGTGTTTCCTGTGAAATTGCAGCTTAAATGGAGTGTGTGATACAGTATAGTGGCTAGGGATGCCATGGTCATAGTCACAATGACAGCTCTGTTTTAAGGGCAGATCATAATTTGTATGGTCAGTGTTTTGTGCTTGCATCAATCTCACTCAACTCAGCATGTGAATCTGAATTGTAAATACTATTTTATTTTATACCTTTATTTAAACTTTTTCTCTCTTTTAAAAATCAAATGAGAAATGGAGGGAGAGGACAAACATCCACTGTTCCACTTCTTGTAGTGTGCATATGGGATCTAGTTGAGAGCATCTCTAGCCTCAGTACAAAATTGGATTTGGTAGCTTGGTATAAATTAATATAAATTCACAAATTCTAAACAATGTTTTTCACAAGCACAGTTTCTTCATTTCAGAGTTAATTTTTTTGTGTGTTTTATGTATTATTTGAAAAATGGAATAAAACTTGTATGTCTGAGGTTTGTTTGTTGTTGGTTTTTTTGGTTTTGTTTTTTTGTGCCGGTTTAACTGATCACTTTTATCTTTTACATTTTTCCTTCCCCCCCCCCCCCCCCGCCCCAATGCTAGAGTCTGGAGCTCTATCAATGAATCTTTTCTCTTGCATCCCTTTCAGTTCAGAAGTTGCATGGTCAGGCTTATGTTCCATGTCAAGCTTGTACAGCTATTGTGCAGATATGTGTAAATACTATCATTGTCACAGCATTCATGATGATGTAGCTGATTGGCACTTACTAAATGGTTATCCGTACCCTGAAAGGAATGTGTATGTACAGTTTTTAATTGCTTCATGTGTCTTGTGTAATCAGGAAATGAAAGACTTTGTGGCAGTGTAGGCAGGGGTGGGGAACCTACAGTTTGTCCCAGAAATGGGGCAAAACAGGATAGGTTGGGAGTGTGTGAAAATGATGGAAGGTATCAAGTCATTATCAAAGAGCTACTTTGTCCTTTAAGAAGATAGATACTTTTATATCTTTTTTGGCTTTTTTGCTATGTTTTAAACAGAGGGTCTGGTTGCAGGGACTTTGCTGCTTTAGTGTAATCATTTAGAGATCTTTGATAGTGGCTTAGAATGATAATGCATATATATGGAGTTTCCATTATAGAATGGATCAGATGACTTGAGGATAATTTATTTTTAAAATTATTATTATTATTATTTTGCAAAGGGTCAGATGGAATTTATGGCAGAGTAGGTTTTATGATTCTAGTTTGAGTATTATTGGCTCTCTGGAAATTAGCCTTTTTGCTTAGAATGTTTTTGTGCATAGAATGGTGCCCTCTGGTGCTTCAAAAGATTTTTGCATATAAAGAAACCACCCATCAATACGACCTATTAAATACATATTTTAAATATTGTGTTTCCATTAAAAAAAAAATTTTATAAAGTATTCTCATTTGATTTTATTCAACTGGAAAATAGTTGCATATCTGAAAATTCTTCTTCATGTTTTATTAAGACCTGAATTAAAATCTGTTAATGCTTATCTTTCTCCTTTCAGCCCAGCTGGTAAGAAAAGATCAAGATAAAAATATCCCTATTGTAATAAAACAGAGCCAGTAATGGAGACATCTTTCTCTTTTAGATTAAAGTGTCTCTGACTATTTTTATTTTTTATATCCCTGCTCTTTGGAGTACTTTCTGCACTATCCTGTATTAACCTAGGCTGGCATTAATGTGAGTCACGTTGTGCAGTTGTTGGGATGAGCCAGAAAAAAAATTATCTCTGTCTATATACAGAGTTCTGGGAAATACAGACAAATAATATGCTACACATTACCAGAAAAATCCTTCAGCTCTGCTCCTGCTCTTCATTGGTGCACTGATTGCTTCATCAATTAGGAATGAAAATGCAACCTGCCCTGTCACTGATTCGCAGTACTAATTTCTAACTAGTAACAAGTTTATATTCTCTCGTTCCAGACTGAAAATTAAGATGGTATGTTGTGGTTTTGTTTTTCGTTTGGTTGTTGGGGTTTTTTTGGTGCCAAAATTAAGGACTAACTTCTGTCTCCAACATCAGCAATTTTCTGTCTTTTTTTTTTTTTTTTCCAATTTGAAGACTAATGGTGAGAAAAAGTTTACTCTTCAGAGTTTAGTGGTGTGAATCAAGCACTACTAGTCTATAGGTTTGTATATCTGTATAGATTGCAGATTGAAAGTAATTGTCATACAAACTGATCATGTCTTTCAGTTTCACTCAGTTCAGGTTTGTGCTACATTTCAGACCACCAGAATCTGCTTCAGGGACCCATAAAGTTGAAGAGGATCCTTGGGGCTCTTCATTCAGAGGTGTATAAATATAAACAAAAGTTGAAAAAATTATATATTACACATATAAAATTTCTTAGCATAGGCATGTTTGCCCCTTTTTGTCACTTCCCACCGATGTCTATGAAGTAACCTAAAGTGAGATTTTTAGGGCAGATTTAATTGTATGATATAGTAATCTCTTGAATAAAAACATTTGAAAAGGTTACTGCTTCCTCATTCTCATGACAGCAGAACTCTGTGTCTGTGTTGTAAATTCTGTTCATTTTATCTTGTAATTTAAAAGAATTGGCTATAGGATGCTTTCAGGATTCTGTGTCTCTCCAAGATGTTGCAATATGATGATTGGTCTGCCTGATAGCTTAATTCTGAAAAGTGCAGAATTTCTAACTGGATTGCCTGTAGTGCCATAATCTGTTGAAATAGACACCTTTAAATAATTATTAAAATGTAGCTATTACTTTAGTTAGATAACTGTTAATTTGGAAATGTATATAGGGAAAATACACTTCAATATCAGAAAGAAACCATACTAATCCTCTGTGTGATGTTTTCTAAAGGGTAAATCAGGTCTGCAACACCTTAGCTGTGCTTGAAGTTGTGAGAAAAGGCTTAATTTCTCTCTCTGTTTCTCTGGCCAGAGATGGCATCTCTCTCAGCTTTCAGAAAAGGTCAGACTTCCTTCTGAAGCCTCTGAAATAGCACACGTGGTGTCCAAATAGTACAGTGCCTTAAGCAACAGGTTTAATTAATCTTCTTTCTTTTCACCTAGATTACAGAGTTGTGATAGAAAATGTTAATTTCTTTTAAATACTGTGATGATTTATTTCTTTAAAGGTGGGCAGTTCTGTCTTGGGAGGTCTTTTTCGCTAGTGTGCTGAAGAGGGTTGATTTGTTACTGTTCCCACAAGATGGAGCTGTTTACATATGTAATTAGTTTGGAATTTGTACTACTAGTGATCTGAAGGAACTCTGTTTTTGAATACTGGTTTATATCACAGATCATAATTTTATTTGTATCCCTGCAGAAAACAGTACAATTTAGAATATAAAAGATTTAACTATAATTTTAGTAAGATAATCCTGTGGCTAAGGCAGTACATTGAGATGTACAACATATTGATTTCTTCCAGTTTTGAACATTTATTCCCTGTATGGTTTTGTATTGTGATAATACCCCTGAGAATCAGTACTTTATTTATTATAATTACACTGAAGTTTAACTAGCTTTAAGATTGTGAGAAAAAACACATCTGATTTTTATAATGGTGAATACTGTATTACCTATGCTACATCATATGGGCTTCCAGAACTTCTGGTTATGTTGTCTGGCATTGTTTGATAAAGTTTTAAAGAGAACTTTCCTGATCCCTGTCTTAGTATTTTAACAGCATTTCTGAGGGTGTTGGCAGATCTGAAATTGATAAAAAGGTATTCAACCATGCTGAACTGCAGCTACTGGATGCCCTAAAATAACTAAGTCAAGTAAGGTAGTGCAAAGATGTTTGGTGATATAAACTCAAGTATGAAATTCCTATTGCACCATCATTTTACAGTCTTGTCCTCATTTTAGGCATATCTAGTCTACTGTGTTTTACTATTGTTTTTACTTAAATTTATGTTACACAACTTACAGTTATGCATTTCTGCTTACATGGCAATAGATGGAAATCTTTGGATAATACTGCTCATTTCACACTTCCCTTTGAGAAGAGACCTATAAGTTGGACACTCCTTCCACCCTCAAGTAAAAGGCTTGAAGAAGCAGTAATAAATTGAACTTTTCCTCTTTTTTTTTCTTTTTTTTTTTTTTTTTTAAACTTAACAGCCAGTGCATTCTAGATGGTGAGTCCAACCCATTCTGAAGAAGCTCATGCATGCCTGATATCTATGAAGACACTGTCTGACATCTCTGGTCCTCCTAATGCTTTTATTTCTTTTCTGGGAACAGTACTCTGGAGACAGGTGGCTATCTCTCTGTGTCTTCCCTGTAGCTTCCACCATTTCTGACCCTTTTCTTACAGAGACAAAGCAGCATTCATATAATAAGCTTGCTGTAGCTTGCACTATGGTATCAGTTGCTGAACCTTTTTCTCATCTCTTCCCCAGTTCTTTACAGGTTCTATGGTCTATATTTATCCCCCTGTATCTTCAAATGCAGAACATTAGGTTTCCTAATCAGCGTTCACACTGTGCTCACTGTGTGTCCTGCACCTTTCTTTCTTCCCAGGCCGGTTTGCTGCTTCTTCCTCCAGCCAGCACCAGGTCCTGGGTGCAGGTGTTTCCCACTGGCAGGTGTGGGTCACTCATGAGCTTTCACCACAGGCCTTTAAACCTCAGCCATCCTGGGCAGTCTTGAGAGTTCCCTTTCACACAGGAACCTCGGGAGGTGAAACTGACTGTCACACATTTGATCCTCCTATCTGTCATTTCAAACTGCAGTGGTAGACAGGCTGAGGGGTATTTTTCTCTTTCTGAATCACTTAATGGGTCAACAATCTTATATTTTCCCCTGGTACAATTGGAGGAAAGAGCCTGCCTATGTGCCATAGCTTTATTTTCCTATCGCAAGCAAAAGGGGAATATTCTAGGTTAATTTTATTGAATAGATTTTTCTCTGAGAAAGTAGTCACAGCAAGCAGGCTGTGAGGAATTGGCTTCCTTCCTTTGGCATGTAGAACGGTGTGTCGCCTTTCTCATTTTTCTAAAGCTTCAGTTGCTTCTCTGTGTATATTGTTCAAGGTGAAGAGAAACTTAGAAAGGATGGAGAATCTGGTTACAAGAGTCTTTTCAATCTCTTCTGTATCCTTTTCTTCCATGAAAGGTCAAGTCTTTGTCAGAGATTCATCTATAGTTTTCTTAAGTGGGTGATGATGACCCCAGATTATGTCAGAGCCTAGCTGTCTGGTTAGAAAAGAGGAGCTGGAAGAATATGGGAAGTCGTACTTCTCTGGGCAGCCTCAGCAGGAAGTACTTTTTTCTCAGGGGTTTTAGAAGCTTTGACTCAGTGTTGCCTGGATCTTGAACTGAAGACTGTACTTCTACAAGCAACATTGAGACCACTGGAACTTCACCCTTTTTTTCCCCACCATCTTAAAATTTGTACCTTCTTCCCCCTACTTTTAAAAGCAGCGTCACCTTATGTATTTCTGGATAGAAGTTTGTTATTACTAAAGGAGAGTAGAGGCTAAAAGAGTAATTTAAAGATTTTTAATCTGTTTTTTTCTACACTTGTAGCTTGTAGTACAAATGTGTTTGTATATGTTTGGCTATATCATCCTTGTATTGCTGCTCATTCTGTGTGGAAAGCTGCTTCAGAAATTACCTGTCTTTACTGTTGTTGCTCTGTCAAGTTATTGATCAAATTTTGGAACTGTCTGTGCCTTACCTTTCTTGGGAGACTTCATACTTTTCATTTCCAGTACAGTTCTCTGTACTACCTCTTTTCTTGGCTTCTCTGCTAAAGTCTAAATCTTTAAATTGATATCTCCTTTGCTCACTCTCCTACTTGAACATTTTTTCCATGTAACTTCGGTTTCTGTGTCTGACGCAGCTCAACAAGCTACACTGGCAATTTCTCCAGGAGTCATGTTTCCTGCTTTAGATTTGTAGGTGTGCTATTCAAACTGTTAGCAAAATAAACAGAAAGACCTGATTTTAATCCCACTGAGGTAGCAGCCTTAGGCATGTGCGTGTCATGGTTTTGCTTTGGGAGGTGTTGAGCACAGGCAGGAGGAGGCAGAGAGCACTGGGGACTGCCTTCTGCCAGGGGACCAGCTACTGCCACATATCGTGCCCATCCATCTGTCTGGAAACATCCAACCCTGGTTTAGTTGTGTAATTCTGGTGGTAGGAATATCAGTAAAGCAAAATTGTATGTTTGCACTTCTTTATATTTAGCAAAGAGTGGAATTTGATGGAAAAGTGATCCATGCTATTTGAGGTGGTTGGAGAAACTGATTCTTTTGTACCCGTATTTGAGCATTAGGGCATAAATAACAGACCAGTGAGGCTCAGGTCAACCATGATGTAACTGGTTAAGCACCTGGATTAATGCCATAAGGGCTGGGTTCAGTTCTCAGTTTTGTGCCATCTCTTTCTTTTAGTGCTGATTTTGGTGGAGTGGATCACAAATGATGCCACCGTAACATCTAGTTTGTGTGCTTTTATTTTCTCTTTGAGACATTTAAATAAAACTCCTTGAAGAATATTTTTAACTAGGTAAAAAGTAAACTTTGGTTTTCTTATTTGTATTTAACAGGTCTGTATATGACGACCAACCAAATGCACATCAGAGGTTTATGGAAAAACTAGATGCCTGCATACGTAACCATGACAGGGAGATAGAAAAGATGTGCAATTTTCACCATCAGGGCTTTGTGGATGCTATTACAGAACTTCTTAAAGTTAGGGCTGATGCAGAAAAATTAAAGGTAAGGAACTAGTTTTTCAGAGTTTCATATATCATTGTCTTTGCATTTAAAACGAGGAACCGGTCTTTTCTGCTGAAGAATAAGAATTTGGTGATTATCACATACACTCTGATGTTTGCAACAATTTTTTTTTTTAAGTGGGTATTTAGGATTTTTGCAGAGTTATGTTGCCTGATCCAGAAATTTACATTTATAAAGCTTACTATTTTATTGTCTAATTCAGATTATTTTTTTTTAAGTGTATGTTTTCAGAAAATGTTACTAAAATTATTTTGCCTTTTTTAAAGGCTTTATTGGAAGGTAAAGATAAATTTTTTTTTCTAATCATGTATTTATGTCACACTGTGTAAAAAAAAAAATCTCGATTAGAAAAAAGTACTGCAATCATGCAAGAAAAATAAATTTTGTTTACTTCTTAATGAGTAAGAGAGTAGGTGAACTTAATAGTTTTCATTAGAAACAAGAACTAATATTTACTCCTAAATTCAAATGCAGAATAGTAAATTATGAGATTCATCCCTTTTAGCTCTCCTTACACTTTTGAGAGCAAAATATGCACACCAGACAGAATGAGCATAGTTCACCAGAGGTTATGATTAGAAGAGCATTATATAAAGGATATTCAGATAACAAGAGACCAAATACAGCATCAATGAGGTCATTGAGCATCTTTGTTCAGAAATTAATGAGATTTTTAATAAACTAGAATGTGCTTCCTTATTATGATGACCTAATGAGTCACTTACTATGTGGGAAAATCTGAGGTCGAGCTTTGCCTGCACCTGCAGCATTAAAATGTTGCTGTGGTTTGGAGATTTCCACGTTTGATGTTAATCAACCACCCAGTGTTTGCATTCAGCAAAGTATGAATGTTTAATTACCATAAAATGCAATCACCATTTCTTACAGACAATGAATGGCCCATAGAGCTCATTGAGGTTATCAAAAAGGGACCAGTGGTCAATTGGGTCAATGATTTGAATTGTTTGACAGACCTACAGAAACAAGGAAAGTTCAAAAATCCCAAGTAAATTTGATAAGTTTGCCACAGAATCTGTTAGAAAGAACTGTCATAAGTAATTGAAGTTAACAAAAACCCTTTGCGATCAAAAGTTCAAGTTCAAGCTGTAGAGTTAATTTGAATTTGCATTTCTTTGTTCTAAGTTTCTCATGAAGCATGATCTGATTACAAGGGTGAGCAGTCACATCAGGGCAATATATGCATATTTGTCTAACAAAGGTGAAATTATTTTTAAGGTCCAGGTTACTGATACCAACCGAAGGCTTCAGGATTCTGGGAAAGAGGTGAGAAAATGGTGCTTCCTATATGGGCATTATGAATATTTGTAACAAATTAAATTTATTTGCATAATTTAATTGTGATGATTTTTTTTCCCTACTTTTCTCTCTCTTGTTTGTTTTGTTGGTTTTTTATTGGTTTTTTTTTAAACACCATCTCTAAGGTGATAGCCCAAACAGAAGAAATCATCCGATGTCGAGTTCAGCAACGGAATATTACAACAGTTGTGGAAAAACTACAGCTGTGTCTTCCAGGTGAGTCACCTACAGATAAATATAATAGGAAAAAGTCACAATAACAAAAATGGAAAATAATTTCATTTTTTAAGTTGTAGTCTTGTAACATCCAGTTTACAAGAAAAATTAATAGGTTTTTAAAAATGTCAATGTGTAGGTTCCCTATTTTTCACAGTATTTGATTTAGAGCTATTATGACACTGTGAGAAGACAGTGATACAGTTATAATTGATACAAACAATGTACCCACATACAGTTTTAAAGAAAAAAATATTTTTCATATGATAATCAATAAATTTGTTTCTTAAGAGGGTGTTTTTTACTGCTTGAATTCTAGGGAAAATACTAATTATTCCATTTCAAAGTTGTACCTTTAGCTCTGTGTCATTTTTTTTTATAGAGCATAGGGCTTTAAATAATGTTTCAGAAAGGTAATATTTTAGTATTGCACTCAAGCTCTATAAGGGTTTTATCCTGTTGGTGATACTGATGTATAAGAGGTTTGAGATGTTAATTTGTAAAGTCTTGTTGTTGACTTGTTATGAGTACAGTAGGTGGTACTGTTGCCATTTAATGGAGACAGGTCATAGACTGGTAGATACAGATAAAGTTACAGTGTGTAGTAAGTGAGTGAACATTCTTGATATATATGTAGTATCTACTGATTTGTTTGATCTTAATTATTTTACATTTAAAAGCTGTTAAGATTTTTTTTTCTTTCTTAGATCTCCAATCTAGATTTTTTTTTTTTGCTGATTTTATCACATTTATGTTACAGTGAGAATAAAATAAGGTAAATTTAGTATATCCTTTTCTATAGTTTATTTTGTCCTTTACATTATGTATTTTCTTCTTTCATTAACTAAAGCCACAATAAGATCTACATGTTAATCTGCTTATTTTTATGCAGTTCTGGAAATGTACAGCAAACTAAAAGAACATATGAATGTAAAAAGGTGAGTAAACTTACTTCTAGAAGTAAAATATAACATTTGTAACAAAACTGATAGATTATCTAACACTTATGAAGGTAAGTAAGTATTCTAGTCCTGTAGCTGGTACATGTATATTCTTCTGATCATAATACTTCGTCTATGTTTCAAGAACGCCATTGCAAGTGAACAAATGTTATATTAAATATAAAGACTTATAGGAACTTTGTGATTGCTATGAAAAATGTTTACTTAAATAGGCATGACATGCAGTGAAATTATTATTAGAAAATGTGAAGTGTATTTTCTTAATACTTTAAATGGTTTAAGATGTAAGAACAATAAGATCCATGGGGAGTAGAGATCCTTGAGTACACTAATAACTGATTAATCTACCAAAATGTATTTAAATCAAATCCATAATCCAAGAAAAGGACTCTTGACTCCATATTTCTTTCTTTAGACCTATCTGGTAATTCTGTGCTAATTTTTTGTGTACATGGGACTATGAGAATGAAGTGTGGGAAATAGGTTTTTTTCCCCCCCCCTCTGTGACAAATGGACTTGTTAAAAAACAAACAAACAAACCTATAATTAAAAATACATTTATAGAATAATGGTTTCCAACTGGTATGTGACCAGTTGCTCCCTCCTCTGTT
>JAOEGS010006368.1:37420-57746 GCA_025447755.1 Corythornis vintsioides | reverse complement strand
CAAATGTACTTGTTAAAAAACAAACAAACAAGCCAACAATTCAAAATACATTTATAGCATAATTGTTGCCAACTGGTATGTGACCAGTTGCTCCTTCCTCTGTTATGTCTTCATTTCCCATCTTCTCCCCTCACTGCTGCTGTAACCTCAGTTGTCTCTTCCATGACAGCTTGGCTGCCCCTGCCCTCCTGTAGCTGTCATCCTATCCCACCAGGACTGCTGTTACTGCCTTACATCTCATGCGCACTCACCCCAGGATACCATTTTCTTCTTCCTGATTTCTACAGCATCATTGCCACCTTCATCCCTGCCTGCTTTTCATACAGCCTTGGGCACATGGATAGCTCTGTGTGAATCCTTTCTGGATTTGTGTGTGTTGTCACTGTCTCTTTGTTCAACTGGCATCACTGCAGCAAGCTCTTGCTAGTAAGTCTGTCTGGTCCTGACTTTCCATTTGGAACTAGATATGTATAATCAGGTGTCTACAGGGCTACTGTGTATTTTGAGTTTGCCTTTGGACTGTTTGTCTGGATTTCTATTATCCATTTAGCCAACACCTCCTGCCATACCACTGGACTTCTAAAAATCCTCAACAGCAGCCCCTATGTGTTAGTAAATCACCTCTAAAGCCTGTGTGCAGACATATCCAAAGTGCATCAGATCTCCTGTACACATCAGATCAATCAGTATTGCAGAAAATCTATTGCATCTTCTACAGTGGTATATGTGCTGTATGTGCACACATGAGAATTCTTCTGCAGAAATGTAAGATCTTTAAAAATAACCAAATAGCTTTGGAACTATGCTGGCTTTTATTCCCATCAAAATGTGCTATATGTGAACCAGTGTTGTAGATTTTATCATCTTGACTCCTATATACTGTTTCATCTGAACAGGGCATCTCTTTAGAGTATCTGACAGGATGTTACAGTGCTCTTGGAGCAGCTCAGCATAAAGATGTAAACAGTCCAACACCCTTGCTACTCTGGTCGGTGACTAGACCGCAGCATGTGCTGGCTGAATTGCAGCACCTTCCATGGAATGTGCTGTGTTTTATGTTGAAAACATGGAAACACTGGGCTCAAGGTCTGCATTCTGCAATTCACTTGCTCTGTCAGGGTTTCAAGAGTTATAGTTCCTAATGTCATAATGGAGAAATCACTTAGGTGATGGTTATTAGCATTTCAACTCCATGTTCACTAGTAGTTTCGTAGAGTCTACTGGTGGTTCATGTGCTTTCTGAGAAATCACCAGTACTGTTTAAATATGAAACTAAACTGATATTATTTAAGGGATTAGGATCTCATAATTTTCTTGTGGAAGGAGTTGCCAGACAGGAAGTCTTAAAAGTTAAAGGGCAATATACTGAATTGAGGGGTTTGGACATGTCATTGTCATACCATAAAAAGATCTAAGGGACAGGAGAGATGCCATAGCTTTGATGTACCATACCTTGAAGTCACATGGAGTGCAGAAGGTTTAGGCTCTGTTGCAGGCTACTGCTCCAGCTCTGGTATCTCTTTAATTAGCTATGATACAGTTACTGATTTGCCTGTGATTTAGGATTGTCTATAATACAGCCTAGAGGTGGCTATCCTATGGATAGGTGATTTCCTTGTAGCTTAGCAGGCAATAAATCTAAAGAGCTTTATTGTGATGTGATTGAGCTATAGCAAGGACATCACGGCAGCTCAAAGACCTGATAACTTATGTGTGCAGACACAAGGAATTTCAAAACTGACTTTTCTTAGGTTTTTTGTGAAGCTTTCTTGGAAGAATCAGAGAGAGGAACATTCACAATCCCTATCTTAACAAAACATTGAAGAATGTTTATTTTAGGTAAAGATACTATTTTCCTCATAAACCTTCACTGTTTATTAATGCAGCAAAGCTTTAATTGGTCTTTTGAAAAATAAGACCTTTTTTCTTATTACTTTCTCTGCTTGCAGCCTTTTAGAAAATATTTTCACTATACTACAAGTCTTATGGGCTTGCATTGTAAATAAAACTAGTATTTCTAATGTTTAAAGGAAGCGAAGGTAGAAGCGTGGATATTCTGGATTTTTGGGCGACAGTTTTAGAAAAAAGTTTGGAATTCCATTTCCTTTTCTCCATGGCAGATGCCTTTCAAGATAATGCAGGATTTTGAGTCTGACATACAGACTGGTTTATCCAGATGGAATGGAAGTTTACAGAGGAGTCCAAAAAGCCATCTATTGATAGCAACTTTTGGTCTATATGAACATGGGCTACATTTGAACTGACGACCTAGAGGTGAAAGGCTCTGTATCCTATTTATCTGTCTCCTGAGCCATGGATAACACAAGCTGACAAGAACTATAGTTGTGAGAGGAAGTAACTTCAGAATCTGTCCTAAACAGAAACAGTTGGCTTGAAAGAGGTATGGAGGGTTTGAAGTCTTGGCTGAGGAGGCACAAGGGAGAGGCGTGGTTTCTCCAGTACTCTCCAAAGCACCTATTTGGGCTGTGCATTTAGACTGAACTACCTAGATCTTTAATTTTAAGTCAGAGATAAGGTCATCACATATTTTGTACAGCTTTATTACGATGGCCTGTATGTCTGGATTTTGATGTGCATCTCTCTGGAGAAAAGTTCCCAGCTGCTTCAAGTGATTGTGATCTAAATAGGAATTGTTAGACCTGGTGGTTTTGCAAGTCTTCTTCCACAATGATGACTACTGAAAAAAAACCAAAACAAACAAACAAAAAAAACCCCAAACCCACGGTCCTATAAAAATAATTACCTAAATCAGTCTGCTAAGGTTGTTGCTGAATCTTCTGACATCTATGAGGATGACTTAGGAAAGAATATGGTCTTTCAGAGTGAGATTTTTGACCCTGAAAAACTTGACTTTATTTTGTGACAATATAAGCTTTCTTCCCAACTGTGGGAAAGACAGTTGCTTAGTTATTTAGATTACTAAATCTCACTGAGACAGTCATGTAGCCCTTCTCTGCATAAACTTTCCCAGTATTCAAATAAACCTTAGGGCATAAAGGACACAAAAAGGAAAACTTCATCATTTATTTAATTTGGTTCTTGGAGGTCTATTCCAGCCTCAATAATTCTGTGATTCTGTGATGTCTGTCTGCATGGAAAGATATTGGAACAGATAAAATGGATGGTGATTTAATTTTGTTTTTTTGCATTGTTTTGGAACCATGTCAAAATGAAGCACTGGATTTTACTAACTGCAAATCAAAACTTCTTGGAAGTACTATGAATTTGGCAAAAAAACCCATAAAAATATATATTTGATACTGAAGCTGCTTTATTTCTCACAATTCTCACAACCCTATTTGTTCAGTTACTTCTGTTTTTAAGAAAATCTCCATTATGGCTGAAGAAGCTGTTCCACAAATCTTTTTTCACACATCAAGTCTTTTAATTTGATTTTCAGAAATGCTGATATTTTTCCCCACTGCAGATAAATTTCAGGGTTAGTAGTGCCTTGATCTTAGTTCATGGTTTTTGGGGCAACTGATAAAATTGCTGAGGAAGCTAAAAATTGGGTTTAGAATTGTAAAGGCAACTGGATTTGAAAACAAATACGTTGTTGTTCCTGTGCTGAAAGATTTTTCAATAGCAATTTCAATATATCATCTTAAAGATCTCTGTGGATGTGACTTTTCAGTAGTATTATTGAAAAATTCCTATGAACTCTTTTTTTTTTTTTTTTTTACCCAGTGGAGATTTAGGAAGCTGGTATTTATAGTATTTGCCTCTGAAGGAAGCACAGAAGTTGGAGAACACTACTATTTTTTCTTTTAGATTATTTCCTTAATTAAAATAAAATGAGAATGTTAAGGTTATTGTATCTTCTCTTTTTTTTTTTAACAGGGAATTTTGAGTCATAACTACATGTTTCTTTACTTAAAAAGGCTTGTGTACAAATATAATAATTCTCAGTAAAATTCACAGCCTTTTATTTAATCTTACTCCTGTCCTGTGGAGCTTCTTGACCACTCTAGTTTAATTTGATGGGGCTTTTTTAGTATGTTATGGTATTTCTCTTAACCACCTCCAAATGACACTCTCTGTAATTTAGAACAGCTTAATAATTCAAGTGCACTAAAGTAATGGTCACTTTCTTTTTCTTTAGGACTTTTTGTGTTGATGCTTCAAACTCCAATACAGACCTGACTACTCTGTGCTTGTGACTTGCACATTTTGTAAAACTTTTGTAAAACTCTGGCTCCATTTTAGAATAAGATGATGCAAAACACTAATAATAATTTCCGAGTTGTTTTGTTTGGGTTTGTTTTGCTTTGTTTTTTGTTTTATTTTCCAGTCCTGCTTCTTGTTGGTTTTGGAACTTTCATTTTAATGGTTTAGAGATGTTAGTAAAATACATCTTATAGTTCTCTGGTTCTGATGACAAGATGGATCGGTCCTGGACAGTCTTATCATACAAGCTCCATTGGTGTTTCAAACTTGTGTCTTCAGCTTCAAATCTTACATTATAATTTTTGCATTGGGGAACATGTTCTTACAGGATTAGCTCAGAAAAGTAGAGCACTGCTATATTTATACCAAAAAAAAAAAAAAAAAAAAAAGGATTTAATATACTTTAACTTATATATAATCAAATGGGCACTCTTTATCTTATGTGATTGGTAATAAATGATGGGAAGTAATAGTATTTTTGTCAGAATCTTCAACATTGAAATAAATACACTATATGTTTTTAAAGCAAAATATACAAATACATCATTCCATTAAAGTATATGCAAACTTTTTAGTTTAAATTCTGACCTGAAGATGACCTTCAAATTTATAAGACTTGGGTGCTTTATCAGAACAGATGTTAAAAGGGCAAGATCCTGAGCTCCATATATATATAATTAGTAAGGGACTCTAGAATGGATTTAAAATGGATTATGTTAATTCTGATCTTAGAGACAGCAGTCAAAAACCTTCCAGATGAACTAACAGTGTTCTGATAAGCTGATCCGTATAATTTAAATAAAAACCTTTCATATGATTTTGATGCTATTATGGTTTTATTCCCCAGAAGTCTCACCATGTGGCACTCTTGATCATTTACTATGTAAAAAACCAAAAACCACACACATAAACCCCCCAGACCCCTTCTTATCTGAAACATTCCCATCACCTTATGTATATTTTATATAAACCAAGTATATAATAAACAAAAGCTCCTAATTTACACTTGAAACCTCTTTATTTTCAGTCTCATGAAGACAGTTCTGTTCTGGAATAAAAGAGGATTTTTTTTCCTATCCTCCAGCTATGCTGAATTATTAGCTTAGAAATGATTGAGAAAATTTGAAGTTATATGTTTATTTCAGAATGGAGCAAGAAGTTATGATTGTAGTATTAATAATTTATTATTGCTTGTCTACAGAAAGGGAGCCAGCAGCTTGAATTGTATTTCAGTTTGAAAGTGTTTACTCACTATAGCTACAAAGTAATATCCAGAAGCAAAAGGTATGGAAGGAACACTTTTTCCAGGTTTTCTTGAACATTTGAAGGGGCTTTGCTCATATTCAGATTTTCCCTTTCAAAATCTGATAATTTTCCAGTACTGGTTGTGTAGGACTTTCAGGAAGACAAAGGAACTAAGGATATAACAGGAAATACATTATTACTCTGTATTTGTGAAAAGAAAGGGTTGGGGCTAAAGCAAGTTAACTCAGTCTGATCATAGTTTTTCTGCTTTTCCCTTTCAAGACCAAGCTAGAAGGCATCTGTTCACCTTACTCTGTTCTAATAAGCCAAACTAAATGCATTTTTCTAAAAGCCTCCTGGTCTGAGTGGCTGGTAAGAATACTGCATAAAGGAAAATTAGTGTCACATCTACAATTAATTGTTATCCTATGCATATTTAACCTGTTTCCTGCACTTTAACATGTTCACAACACAGATTTGTTGATCATGGTGTTTCTGTTTATTGCTACTTGTTTACTGCATGTTTCTCCAAGATTTCTTTTATTGTTTGGTGCATATACTACAATGTTAGCAGTTTGAGTTTCAGCAAAAAGAACTCATAAAAAAAACCCTAATAAATTTGATGTAGAAGAGGAGATAGTTGTTAGGACTTTAGTGCCTCCATTCTGCAGGATGCTCCATGTGGCATTAGAACTCTGTTGATCAGAACAGCTAATACCATAGAAGCCTACTTAAAATTTTGACTTGACTGAATCACTCTTGACAGTTCACTGTTTGTTTTTTCCTTTACATGGATTACCTTTTTAATTTCTTAATTTGTCTAAGAATAATTTCATTAGATGTATATTGATTGCATGCATGTTATGGATATCCTGTATTTGATAAAGTATTGTACTAAAATATTATAAGAAGCTACATAATTTGATTTTATTCTCTTTGTAGATACTATTCTGCTTTAAAAACAATGGAACAGCTAGAAAATCTATATCTTCCTAGAGTTAGCCAATACCGGTTTTGCCAGATAATGATAGAAAATATTCCAAAACTACGTGAAGAAATAAAAGAAATATCCATGTCAGATCTCAAGGATTTCCTAGAGAGTATTCGAAAGCATTCTGACAGAATTGGGGAAACTGCCATGAAGCAGGTAAACTGAGCTAACAGGATTGCTTCAGTCCTGAAAATACCAGTGTAATGATCTTAAAGGTCTCTTCCAGCCAAATGATTCTGTGACTCTGTGAAGTTGTCAATTCTAGTGGTCCCAGGTTAACACGGGAAGCAGCATTATTATACCAAGTAGCAACAAACTTTCTGAATAGGTATCTGTGTCCTAGATATGAGGTAGTTTCTTCCCTGGGAAATGAGAAATTCTGTACTATCTCAAGTTGCAAAAAATTTGGAAACACTTTGAGTAGTTAACTCCTAGGCAGTGTGTAACTGAGGAGCTACTACACCAAAATAGAAAGCAGGCTATCTGGCCATCTGTCAAGAATGAGTAAAAAAAAAAAAAGTGCTAAGATAACTGTGTAGTTCTTTCTAAAGTACTACTAGTACAGAGAGTCCTCTGTGAGAGCAAGAGGAGATTGGGGCAGCTGGAGACCTTGCCTGTTCAATCACAAAATGAACAGGCACTTCAAAGCACTGGGACTGGACAAGCTTTAAAGCAGCTAATGCTGTTAACATTTATTTGAAGAGTAAGTAAAGTTTTCATTTTACTTCCTGTTGAGCAGGTCATAGAATCATTCAGGTTGGAAAAGCCCCTTGGGATCATCAAGTCCAACCATTACCCCTACTCTACAAAGTTCACCTCTAAACCATGTCCCTCAAAACCACATCCAAACACCTCTTGAACACATCCAGGGATGGTGACTCAGTCACCTCCCTGGGCAACCTGTTCCAGTGTCTGACCACTCTTTCGGTGAAAATTTTTTCTCTAATGCCCAGTCTAACCCTACCCAAAGTTCAGGCTGGGTTTCCATTTAGTCATCTAAGACTCTTGTAAAATGCAGTATTATTATAAATGAAAATGAATTGCAAGTTTATACTGTGCTACCATATTGCATTTCTTTCAGTGGTAGGAATGATATAATGTATCTGACTTCTATAGGTGACTGCTCACTAAGGCTTAACTGAAGACAACAAACTAATTGCTGCAAACTGTAGAAACTGTACTTCATTTAAATATTGATTCTGTGTTTGTAATTTATGATCAGGAAAGTTACAGATTACTTTCTTAATTCTTTCTACCTTTAAAATAATATTTTGGGCATTAGGGAAAAAATTATGCAGAAATTAGCTATCAAGCTAATTTTTTCATCCCAAATTGATTAAAGATGAAGTCATCAGTATAGGCTGAGGATGCACATCTTGCAGTTAAAGTGATGTGTGTTCAGTAGGACCACCTGTTTCTCATGTCATAGCTTATAGTCATTGGTGAAAAAGTTTGTATTACATCCCTCGTTGTTGGTATTACTCTTAAAACAGGCACAGCAGCAGAAAACTTTTACTACCACTCTTCAGAAGCAGAACAATGTAAACTATGGTCGGAATATGCATTTAGGTAGAAGCAGAATTTTGGAATCCAAGAATGAAAGTACATTGAAGCGAACATTTGAAGATGATGATGAACATGAAGAAGAGGTAACTTTATACTAAATCACTACATCTTATTTAATGTGAATTTTGTGGGTTTATTGAACAAAACTTGCAGTACATTGTCTGGAGATGGTCACCTTTGGTTAGGAAGAACCAGAGGATGCCTACAAAGGACACCAGTCCAGATCAGCATTTTAAGAGGGAAAATGGTGTCGAAATGTTAATTGTATTAATGCTAGTTTTAGCATCACATCTGGAGACATTCAGTTGTATAGAACTTGTAATTATTCGGGAATCAGCTTGCAGTTTACATTATACATTATCTGCCCACTGTAAATGATATATTGATCACTGGAGTTTTCTGCTATTGCTAAAGCCAGCATTCCTGTGTTGAGAACTTAAGCGTGTTAAAACTCTTTCAGCTATCAAATACTCAGTATTCATACATTTAATAAAACACTGAGTACTTAGACCTTTGAATCTGGTGTTCTGAAAACACAGTGAAAGAAATCTGGTCTTATAACACACAAAAAAAATCCTAATACTGTAGTACAGAAGAAGAGGAGAGTTGAGCAATTAATTTATCTTTTTGTAACAGAACCTATCCATTTTTGGGTCCTTATTAAGTTGTTCTTATCAAGTTCTTTTGATATCATATTTTGAAGATTACATGCTTTTTATGCTTTTCTTTTTCCTTTCCTTTATCAGGTTTTAACTGCCCAAGATCTTGTAGACTTTTCTCCAGTCTACAGGTGTTTGCATATCTACTCAGTTTTGGTAGGTAATAATTATATAAGTGTTACTAAGAATATATGTAAAATATGCACATCTACCTCAACAATGGTATCTGCACTTTTGCAGTTCCTCCAAGTGTTCCATGTTACCCAAATGTTTTGGGGGGCATGATCATTTTATGACGAAACATGGGAATACTCAGGCTGAATATTGTGGAAATCAGAATAGTAGAGCAAAAAACTAAGATTGTGACCAGCTGTGCTCAGGCAGGTTACAATGGCTTGAATGGCAGAAACACAATTTCTTTAGCTACTGTAAAAGAGATAAAATGCACAAGCTAACAAGATTAAAAAAAAAAGACTTGGTAAAAAATTATTTATTTTCTCACCTTTCCTATGTCTCAGTTACTTTTGAAGTCAGATTACTTATAGAATAAATATCTGGAGCATATAGATGAAGTACATTTAAGTATTGCTAATCCTACAATCTCATATGGACCTGGCTTCAGCATTCAGGATTATCTTCTTTTTATTGGAGCCTTACAGCTGTGTAACATGGAAGCTTTTATCTTGAAATAATGTTTAAATTATTATTTCACTGGGTTTTTTTGGTTTATGTTTTGAAGAAGGAATCCAAACAAAAGCATCAGTAATTATTTATCTCAATGAAAGAACAGGAGGGTCAGGCTGCCAGAACTATTCAAAAAGCATGGACCATTTATTTTTAGAGCAGAAATAAGTGCTAAATAACATGTAAAAAATAAGGTGTTGAGTTAAATGCACCAGTTGACAGTGTCTACTTATTCTTCCTTTAGTATATTGAAAGAAAGCAAAATTGATAGATGACATTTAAAAGTAATATGTGGTTATATTTTTCTTTGACAAGGATCCTGATGTTGAATTCTTTATCCAAGGATATGCTTTTTGGGCTTGCACAGAAAGTTCACCAGTTTCCAAATTTACTGGGTACAGAAAGGAACTTAAGGTGTTCTCTGGTATCAAAAAAAGATTGTTGATGTTGAATGTCTTTCTGACCAACATCATCTAATTAAGAAGCCATGGGAGCTTTATAAAGAGTTGTGCATTACCCACTTCTTGGGAGTCTCCTTTATCTCCTGTTGTAAACCATCTCTTCTGGAGTTCAGAGAACTTCATGATGACAGGTGGCTATTCATTACATGTCTGTATCAAGGAGTCCTTAGTGAATTCACTCTCTGCTACACAGTTCTAGAAAATACTGTATTTTTGTGTAGGACAAGTTTTTTGCTCTGCTTCTACATGTTGAAGAAGAAAGCAGGTTTTTAATATCTCAGAATAATACATAGCTTGTGATTTCAACCTGCATAAATAACACAGACTGTATTTATTGAGAAGTAACCTTTCTTTAGACTAGAAGCTTATGGGCAATATCCAAAGAGATTTATTGTTTTTTTAGCCCTTATATTTTATGAGATGTTGTTTATTTAAATTCTGGTGAAAACACACATAATCCCTTTGGCATGTAATGTTACCTTTTAACTAAATGCTATATAGCAGAAAAGTAAATGTAACTATGTTGTGAAACAACACTTGATATATGATGAATATTCCTAGAATTCATAACCCAATGTGAACTGAATTGTTATTTCTATTGATAAAATATCATTAATTTATAAAAGCTGTCCAGAACAAATGCATTACTTTGGTATATTTTATCTTGCCTTTCCTTTGCTTATTCAGTAAGTGAATCCTCAGGATTGTTGCTGTATTCTACTGATTGCTTTAGAACATCTGTTTAAAATAATTTTTTTATGCTCAAACTGTTGGTCTTTACTGAATAGGGTGGCATGGTCTATAAATAATTACAAAAGTATTCTCTGTCTCCATTTTTGTTGTGGATTTGGAAGAGCTACACTTTTTTTGCTCAAAAAGCTTGTGTCAGGACTAAGTAGAGATTTGGCATTGAAAGTAGAATTCAATAATGGCTTTATGTATCTGAAAACTGCATGAATATTTGGGCTGGAGGTAAATGGTGAATATGTCTGATCAGTTTGTGTTAGTATGAATTAGAGCATACTGTAAAGTTCTACTACAACAGAAAGTGTTCTAGTAAATTTGCATCTCATTTTCAAGTGTAATTTTTGTTTTTAAGCCAAGTCTCTTTTACTTTCAGATTTTGTTAGTGAGCAGTATATCTAAATATGATTAAATATTTACTATGAACTTAAAATGCTGAATTTAAACTTAATTTGTTAGGTCTTGTAAAGGATTTAGGTACATATTAGTGCCTTAGTGCCAAATACAGTCTTTGTAATAATTTGATTTAAAGATTTTTTGGAAACCCAAGTAATGGAATTCTAAATAGCACTGGCCTAATAATAGCCTCATGAAGTAAAAACAAACCTTAAAAATGCTAAGCTGCTTTATTCTGCTTGCATACAAATGACATTGCGTTCAGTAGGTAGATGAGCCAATGTAGCGCGGATTTCAAATGAACAGATGGTTTCTACTGAATGGTCATCTTAATGAGATGGGTAGGGTGTCACTTGAATTCCTCACAATATAATCATTAGGCACAGAGGGTATTGTATTTCTGAGGACCGTGATAGGAGAAAAATCCAAATCCACAGTAATTGTATTTACCAATTCCAAAGAGAATAAGCAAATATTAAATCTCATTTGTTTGGGTTTTTTTTCTCAGGCAAAGCTAATGCAGGCAGTGTTCAGATGTATTATATATTCACAGAACCACTTTTGTAACTTAATTTTACAATACAGTTAGTTTCTTGAAAAACTCAGAGAAATCTCTTAGGAAAAAAATTGTTTCAACTCTAGAATAATAAACCTTGTCTATAAATATTATTATACTCTGAAAGCTGTAGTTTAAAAGCATAGATATAACTTAAATTGCATAATATTGTTTCACAAAATGTAAACCTGTGAGAAAAAAAAATATTTACAGTGCATTCTTTAGGCTACTTTAAAAAGTTTATTTTTTACATGTTTCATTCATGCAAAAATTTGCTAATGACAACTGGAGATTGACTTGTGGAATAAATGCAGAATATGTGGCTTAGCTTAAAAGCATTCCACCCTTAATTTAAGAAGTGCCTTTTTCATACTGAAACAATATTCTTATTTTAACTACTTTTGTCTTGTTTTAGGGTGATGGAGAAATATTTGAAAATTACTACAGAAAACAAAGAAGGAAACAAGCAAGATTAGTTCTGCAGCCACAGTCAAGCATGGTAACCATTACTTTTTTTTGCATTGACTCGGATTGTAGCTAATACTTAGTGGTATTTTTATTCCTAAACTTGTTTTCTTTTTCACTGAAAGCATGAAACAGTAGAAGGCTATAGAAGATACTTCAGTCAAATTGTAGGGTAAGTTTTCTAAGCAAATATTTATTTCAGTTTTACTATATTGATTCTTAATTCATCCTGTGTTCTCCCATTGTCTGAAAACTTTATTCTGCAAGATTCAGTTTCCACACAGTCATACGGGTGGTTGTTGCTGGATCTGAGTGGGGAAGAGCATCCAGATCCTACTAGTACAGTGCCCCACAAGGACCCTCCAGCAGCCTGGGCTCCAGCTGGCATGAAACAAGCTTTTCACATTTTGGGCAGGCTAGAACACCAAACCTACCAAAGTGTCTCGGCTCGACTGGAAGGGTTTGAATGTGCTTGTGTGTGAAAGGGTAGAATTTGCTCTAATACTAGAAAACAGCCCAATAATTTAAACATTATTTTGTTTTAGTTTCTTTGTAGTAGAAGACCACATTTTACATGTAACACAAGGATTGGTAACTAGAACATATACCGATGAACTCTGGAACATGGCCCTTTCCAAGATCATTGCTGTTCTTAGAACACATTCAGTAAGTGAGAAGTCTTACAGGTATTGCAGTTTAAATCCTCTTACTTCATGGGTCTGTATATTTAAAGCTGGGATAGCAACAAAGTGAAAAATTACACCTCTCTCATGTTTTCCTTGTGATTAAAAAGTACTCAGATTTGGGGGTGGGAGCCTGCCAAGCTTTTGTTTTTCCCAACAGTATCAGGCTGTGATCCGCAGCCATGGGCTATTTGCATAATCCTCCACTGATTTACAACTCACTGAGTCTTCCAAACCTTCTCTTAGTCCAGCAGTTTAGAATATGCAGAGTTAATCTGCTGTTATTATTGCAATCCTTCCTCATTAGTCTCAACTGACCTCTTCATTAGATCAGATTGAATAGTTCAGCACTGAAAGCACCACCAGGAAATAGTTCCTAATTATCATTCCAAATGCAGTGTTTCCAAAATAAACTCCACTAGCAAAACCCTTGGAGCTATCTCTTCAACGCTATAGTAGTAATATATTTATGTTGAAGTAAAGGTGCTAGAAAAAATCTGTATCAGCAGAGTATTTCAGTACATTCAAAGTTTGTCTCCTTAGCTCCAATGATGCTGAGTAGCTCCCTGCTATTTCTGCATCCTCTGTGAAAACGGATGGGACACTGTTGTTTGTTCAGACTGACTTTTTTTAGACTCTGCAGTAAATTGCTTCAGAGTTTACTATTGGTATGACTTTTGCTACTGGAAAAAATAGAAGATTTTTCTTTCCTATTTTAATGTTTGCTATAAGAGGTTTCTTTATGCAATTTATATTTATTACTATTGGTCTTTAATTCAAGGAATATTAAATATATGGATATATTTCATATATGCTAAGGAAAATGGGGGAAAAAGTTCAACTTGTGACTGTAGTTTTATCGTAAGACCTTTATGGATCATTGGTACATGAAGTGTTGTACTTTTTTTTTTCATTTGAGAGGACTGGCATAAATTGGTCACTGTTATTTTAAACTAAATACATTGCTAGTTAATTGCTTGCATATGGATTTATACACCTATGTAAGAATATGTTAATTTAAGGAACAGAAGTAGCATAATCCCTAAAGAACTCTTCAGTGTCTTGTCATGTACTTGATCACTAGTTCTTCTCTAAATGTAAAATTGTCATCAAAATCACTTCTATCACAATCTAACATCATCTTAGTATGGACTAATATTTACATAAGTGTATGTTGTCTTATGAGATATTGTAAACCAAACCCTCATTCATTAAAGTTGCTATCAGCACATATTAAAGAAAGGTTAAACAGGTGTGTATAGTCTCTAACAATACTGTATTATCAAGCTGCTTTAATTTTTTTTTTTTCACTTTATCAAGTATTTTAAATATTGAAGCTGAAGTGAAAGCCTTAGTTGTAGGACTGCACATGTGTAAAGATCAACAGACAGTATTTTAGTAGAAGAGAAAAAAAATTAATACCTTGACTTTTTACCATGAATTTTGTAATTTGAACTTTAGCAAGTACTGTATGATGTTTTCCCCATACAGCTGGGAAACTGGAGTGGCATGGTTAGCACAAAGTAGACCCAGGCTTTGTGTTCAGAAGAATGTCCTGTGGAAAACTCTCTGATTTTGATTTAGCAGAGCATTTTGATGTTTGCTTATGTTCCATTAAAAGAAATTTAATTAGATTTTTTTTGAATCTCAGTACAACATACTGATATGTATTGAATCTCATATTTTAAATTACTTTTTTTGAGCTTTTATACTACTGATAGTTAATTTAAAAATGTAACAAATACTTTTATGTACCTGGACTAAGCGAAGACAAGGGAGTCTAAATTGTTTTTTTACTAAGGCAGGCAGTCAGGTAAAGGGATAAGGCTGGAGAGTTTAATCTTGTGATAATATTCTTTGAAAACTTATCTGCCATATTTTAAAACCTCTTAACAACACTAGAATGTCTCACTTCCAGTCATATTGCAGTGATCCTGACCTTGTCCTGGAACTGAAGAATCTCATTGTAGTATTTGCTGATACTTTGCAGGTACATGCTGTATTAGTAATTTTACAGAAATTTCTAGGGTAATTTTTTTCCCTTAAATGCAATGCTTTGAGTCTTCCTGAATCTTTTATGTGAATCAGGAACAAAATTGCACAAAAATATTTTTTAAATATATGTATTTAATGCCTTGGTTCCTCTTTTTCAGTATTATCAACTTAATGTATGCATTCTAGGCTATACAGCTAGCATCCTGTTTTTAATATCTGTGCAAAATTATTGTTTGCTTTGTAATTGGTGTGGTTTTTTTACCTTTATAAATGCTTTATGTCTGATCTTAAACAAGAATATCAGGCCAGTTATCATTTACTCTCTAGATGAAAGACCAAATGAACATCATTGGCAAGTATTCTTGCAATGTTTAACAGACTGATAAAAAATATTAGCTATATGCATTAATAGTAAGTTAAAATGTTACAGAGAAAAGAGACAAATTTCTGCTTGAAAACCAAAAGCATGGGTTAAAGTATTTGAAAATAATTTAAAATATAATATTCTAACTGTAGAGGTGTGTTTCAAGTAGTATAATTTGCTTTGTAGAAGTGACAAGATTGAATAATAAGACTCATCTCAGAGTTCTAAATGATGTGATAGCAATTGAGTTTATTAGTTCTTGAATTATCCACTGTTTTCATTTTCATACCTTAGGGCTATGGTTTTCCCGTAAACCGACTATTTGATCTTCTGTTTGAGATAAGAGACCAATACAGTGAAACACTTCTTAAGAAGTGGTCTGGATTGTTCAGGTTAGTATTTAAAAATAATTGTGCCTTTTGTACTGCTTCTATTGGTTTTCTTATTTCAAGGTTTTTTGATGGAGCAGTAATTTTGGAAGAGTCCATTAACTCAGTATTGTTTAGGAACTTTGGTTTGTATAGATATTTATAACATGTAACTAATATTTAGGAGAAGTGCCATCAAGTACTGCTTCTGTAATGGGGAGAAGGAAGGTCTCCAAAGGGATGTTATTGGAGAAACATGCAGGAGAGACACATCTGTTTCTTCATTAGGAACCTATTAACTCTAAGCTTTTACAATAGGGCATTAGGTTCCTAATTTAGGTTAATATTTACAGTTAGATGATACAAGTATCTCCCTGACAGACTGACACTGTCAGTACTTCTTCATGGTTTTTTTTTTTTTAATGTAGGTTGTTTTCCACCTATTCCTTGGAATAATTTGATTGAGTAACCCAGGAATACAGCAGCCTGAGACTGCACTCCAAAACCTGTTTGCAGATAGGGTGCAGTGTCTAATGTGCAGAAATTATTTGATGTAAAATATGTTACAATGTATTACAGAAAACCTTAAAATTAAATTGACCACTTCAGGTTCACAAGCTCTCTAGACTTTTGTATAGGCATTTGACTAGTAGGAAAGTCCCGAAGGTACTTATGTAACACTGTGGCTGTGCCTAGTAGAACTTCTTGGAATGTCTCCACTGGCTCTATGTAGCAGCAGTGTCTGAGTGAGACCCTCTGAGTATCTCTGTTAGTGTCGCCAGTGTAGGCTACCTTAATTGCTAAGTATCTCTCAACACTGGAGTTGACTAGTTGATCTTAAGTTCCTTTGCTGTATTATACATTGAGTCATACAGATTAAAATGCTTTCAGATGTTTTTTTCTCTATGATTAGCCACAACATAAAGAGTTAGCATATACAAAGTACTTTCAATTTTATCTAAACATAGTCTGAAACTATGACGATTACAGCTCATAACTTTTTGAAGCTGCACACCTAAGTATGGTAGTAAAATCTATATTAATTTACATTTTTTAACACTGAATAAGAGTCTAAATAGCTTCATGTCCTAATTTTTTTTCACTTAACTAATTCACCAGGGATATTTTTGAAGTGGACAACTACAGCCCTATTCCTGTAGCAAATGAAGAGGAATACAAAATAGTTATAAGTAAATTTCCTTTTCAAGATCCTGAGATTGATAAGGTAAGGAAAAGTTTTATGTTATTAAAGTTTGCTGAAATCCAATTAAGGACACTTGGGACAATAATGATTTTTATAATTAAAAAGCAATTAAAATGTGAAAAGCTAGGTAGATTAAGAGGCTAAATCATCTTTGTGTGTAATTATCTAGTCATAAGTAAATATGGAAATTAAAGCTTTAGTCATTTGCTCTGATGTTTGAGTGAATAATGAAACCCATTGTTTTGTAAACAAATTAATAACACTATTTAATTGATACAGACTTTATGTAATTATAATTCTAATATAGTCTGTCTTTAGATGTATTTTGTTGCATCTCATTTAGTTTAGTAACTCATATGCTGTAGTATTGCAAAAATATGTAAAACGGATCAGTTAGAGACAGCAACTTTTGTATTTCCCTTTTAAAATTATTTGTGTTTTAGCATGTGGGGCAAACTAAATGTGAAGGGACTAAATTCTGCTGTACTGGCATTCAAATAGAATATTCTTTCATAGCCTCAGCCATTTTTGCACTACAAACTCCTTTCAAAGACAGGAGGTTAGTATGCTCTGCTCTTCAAATATGGTTTTGGTAATACCAATGAAATAACATGCTTGTGATAGAGCCTATAGAGGGGAACTAAATCAAAGAACCACACGACAATGGGAATAACTGTTGTACAGGGAAGCTAGTTTTTACATGATCCATAACAACAGCTATCTGCAAACGTAAAAAGGTACTCTAATTCTATGATTAATCAGGAATTTAGCAGGCAAATGTAACAACTGCATGTCATTGTGGTGAAGATGGAAAATTAAAGGTGTCATTTATGCTGCATTTTGAGTAAGACCCCAGAGTGCTTTCTGAATGCTTTCATCCATCTTTCCTCCTCTTATTTAGTCATTATAATAAAGTAAGCAAAATAGAATTGAATAATTGTATGATTCTATGAAATCCCTTACAGTTTCGGACATGTATCACACCTTGTGTACTATTTAGCAATTGCAGAGATTTTTAATTTGCACTAAAATTATCTGCTAGCCTCTCTCACCCTCTGTTCCATGTATTAACATGTGTGCATGGATATTACTTCTGTGGACATGTGTAGTTATATATATGTATGATTAATACAAAACTTTGGCTCTTATTTCAACAGAAAGGAAACGTATTCTCTATATCCAGCATTGTTCATTTAGATTTATGACACAGAGAGGGATTTCTGTGTCACAGTGAGCGGGTTTGTTTGTAGATAATTTATGGGCAGAATCTCACTGATGCTTAGTTTTTGGACTGGTGATCTTGAAAGTAAAGCTGGGAATCAGGTTTGATTCTGTTCCCAACTTGATCATTGACCAGCTGCGTGGTGCTGGTAAGTCACTTCACATCTCTCTGTCCCTGTTAATTCATCTGTAAAGCAGGGAAAACATTTTTTTGCATATCTCTGAAAAGAGCTTTGAAACCTGTATGTAAAGCAGAAGGACACAATTAGAAATCAAGCAGCCTGTTGTGTTTTGTTTTGGGTTTTTTTTGTTTGTTTGAGGTTTTTTGTTTGGTTTTATTTTTTTTGTGATCTAGCAATTTTTCAAGCAGATTAGTTGACTTCAACCAAATTTAGCAAAGGCGCAGAAGTTTTAGATTACTGAGTTCCTAAATTTTTGTCAGCTAGGTAGTAGAATAGGGTAGAAAGGTCATTGAGTATATTATTTTGAAAGAAAGACTTCATTGTTAATTTAGATGTTACAACAGAGCAAGGATTCCACATGGACGGAGGGGTAACTTTATAAATGCTCCAACCTCACTCCTATTGGTTGCTGTTTATAATCTTATCCACTTTACCCCTCTGTTGTTGCCTCAGGCATTGGGAAATCCTATTGAGAGGGTTAATTTCATCTACATTTTGATGTTTTAAAGAAGAAAATATTTTTTAAATAGTTGTGTAAGTTCAGGCTAGTTGCTGAAGAAGCCTGTGTATTTGATAGAGAGGAACAGACAACCCAGAGGGCTAATTCAATTTGATGCCTCTCTGATGCCTTTTACACATTGAAGGGAATTTCACCTTTGAAAATACCCGTTTTGCTGCATGAGTGTCTCATTTTTAACTGTAAGATAGGATGAATCACATTTTACAGGTAAGTTTAGCATAGGAGTTGCCTGCAACACATTAGGCAGAATTATGACTAGAACCTACCAGGTATTTTACATAGCAAATCCAATCTTAACTGAACAAAAAAGTCTTGTCTGCAGTCTGCTGTTTTGACTGAATGTGCCAGGCTATCATAGTTTGATTATATCCTCAAATTTTACTCCATTTTCAGAAGTGAAACAATCTCTTGTGGCTCTGTTGTTTGTTTGTTTGTTTTTTTGTGTGTGTGTGTGTGTTATTTTCTTTTGTTTTGGTTTGTTTTGTTTTTTTTCTACCCTACTCTAATAATCAGGTAGAAAGGGTTGTGCCCTGCTCTGTTGGCCAGGTGCTGTGGAGGGTAATGAGTTGCTTCTCTTAGGTTGTTGAATATATAAAACTTAAACCCTCCTAACAGACTATTGTGACTATCTGAAATAGTTGTATGGAATAGCACTTGTGTTATCAGTAAAAATTGTTTTAAATCAGATTAACACACATTTGAAGTAAATTTTATTGTTAAAAATTATTGAATGACACAAAAGCCTGATATTCACCCCACTACCTAATCTTCAATAAAGAGGTGTAATTAGTAGAATGTCAAGGTAATCCTTTTTGTCCTGGTTTTTTCAATAAACAAATGCTGAGCTTCTCTTGATTAATGTTTTTTGTTTTGTTTTGTTTTTAGAAATACCATTCTCCAGGGATGATGCCAGTTGTTAATTATTTTGCTCATGCATTAGTCATGTAGAGAAAATTGTTTTGCAGATTTCAAAAATTAGGTATTCAATGCAGAAATACCTATTTGGTACGAGCAGATTTAATTGCATTTATTTATTTTTGTCCTTCCAAATACAAAATCAGCTTTAAAATTGAAGGAGAAGGTTTTTATTCTTACATACTACTAGTATTTCCCACATGTTAATCCAAAGTTTTAAAAATAATTCAGACTACTTGCGTTTTTTGAGCTACTGAAAGTAAATATATGATAGTAAATACATATGCCTAAACATTCTCAGGATGCTATGAAAATTCCAGAAGTACTGATCTTCTCAACCCTTTTGTTTGGTTTTGGGTTTTTTTTGCGCTGCTTTCTTTGGCAAAAAAAAGTTAACATTTTTGAACCTCTCATTCTACTTGCCTCTATCTTGTTCATTCAGAATAAAATAAGCAGTGTGAGATATTTTTTTTCTAATGTATGCTTATAAATTGCTTTATACAGAGGAATTTAAATTGCAAGTCTATAAACTTTATTGTAATTTATAAGTTGTCAAGTTCTATTTTACTCATAAACTATTTAAACATATGTTGAAGTCAGCACAACACATACCACAGTTTGTATTTGATGAAAACCAGCAGCACTTAAGATAGATTAAAATATTAAAAGTGTTAAATGGATTTCTAATTGTTGCATTTAATACCAAGCTCACCTTAGAATCAGTTTCAAGTATGAGACAGTATTATATTTTATTTTCACAGCAATCCTTTCCAAAGAAGCTTCCAATGTCTCAGTCAGTGCCTCAGATGTATATCCAGGTTAAGGAATTTATTTATGCAAGCCTTAAGTTTTCAGAGTCTCTTCACCGCAGGTAAGCTTCAAGTACTGCGCATGTGACTATAAGGTAGACTATAACTTC
>JAOEGS010006368.1:1487-37320 GCA_025447755.1 Corythornis vintsioides | reverse complement strand
AAAATGAAAATATGATTTCTTATGTACTTAATTAGCTCTTCTTCTTTTATTTGTTCATTGTCCAGGGAGGTGTTAAGAGTCACCATACCTGAAAATGTTAAAAAAAAAAAATGTTTAGAAGTGACACTTCTAAACAGGTCATTGTTTACTGGTTATGATAATGTTAGATAGACAGTTGGACTTGGACTTTGGAGGTCTTTTTACAACCTTAATGATTCTATGATTGTGATAATTTACATACCATTTATGTATATAATTATTTATATTTAATCTGATTCCAGGTGCTACAGCATAAATTTCATATGCCTATATTGTATACACACTGTGTGTCAGTATGGGTCCATGTAGCCAGGCATAGAAAGCAGTCTAAAACACTGCTGGGTTTTTTTAAACGGTATTGACTGGTTTTAATAATTTAGAAATTTTGTTTATTTGATAATGTGTAAGAATCAAAAAAATACACTTTCATACTAACCATTTCAGAAATAATTGTGTAGCATCCCTAATTACTTCAAATTGTCTTTCCTTTTCTCAGTACTTGGACTTTCCTTAGCAATTATTTCTCCTGCAACAAAACATGCTGTCTGCATGGTTATTCCCTCTTCCACCCTACCTTTTTTTGATGGAAAACAACACAATTCTCCCATTTCCCTTACTCTTTGGCCTTCAAAAGCTTATTTTTAATTACATAAAATAACATACATAGATCTGAAGTCTGGAAGGTATTCCTTGCCTGTCACCCACTTCTCCACTGTTAAAAATGTAAATTACTTGCTTTCACACATTCTTAATTGATACTGTTTATAATTTACACGTACTAATGAGTGCATGTTGACCTCCTTAGTAACTCATTAAAACCCACAAATTACTTTCCAAACTGCTGTGTCAATAAACATGTCCAAAATCTAAAAATAACAGGTTTTGCTTCAGTGTTGAAATTCAGTTAATGGATAATTTGGTAAGTGTAAGAGATGTTTTCTACTTGTTACATCTCAGAAGACTTGGAGCAACCAGAAATTAAATGCATATAGGGAATTCTTAACAGAAAAAGTTCCTCTTGCAGGGAAAAAAGATATTAAGTATTACTGTCAAAGTAATATGAAGTATTATTGCCATGTACAGCATAGTTGTAAAAAAAAAAAAAATTCTTTTTTTTCAGCTCAACAGAAATAGATGATATGCTCAGAAAATCTACAAATTTACTGCTTACAAGAACTTTAAGTAGTTGTTTACAGAACCTAATTAAAAAACCTCATATAGGTTTAACAGAGGTAAGTTTTAAACCACATACTCAAAACTTTGGATTTAAGGCAGTTAATGCTAAAACTATTATTGTAATTGTGGATATACTTAGGTATTAAGACTTGTGCAAGAAAAACAAGTAGTGTTTACTTTCAAATGGAATATTTACATAGATGAAAGATGTAAAGTATAAATATCTGTTTCATAAACAATAACAATACAGCCTTGGGTCTAGCTGGAAGTATATTTGCCCAGGGATGCCTATTGAGAGAGATAACAATGGAAGAGTTCTGTCTCCTATATGATAAACTGAGATTTGCAAGAAGCAAGCAAAGGACTCTTACTTATTTGGTTGCATACAGAGTGTGATTCATGTTTTACTCCTGTCTAGCAGTTGGTAGCACTTTGTTGAGTATCTTTTTCTTCCTCTTAGAAAAAAAAAAAAGTAAAAAAAAGAAAATCTCTCTCACATAGCTGTAGCTTCAGAGTAAACAACATGATCAAGAATTCTGAATTCTTAAGTTCACTCTAACACATGAAAAATTTTCTATAATAATTGCAATTAAAATATTTTACTAGGTTTTCCCATGTTTTTTCTTCATCAGGACTGTTTGCTTTATTTGTTTATTGGAAAGAATAAGACAGGGTGAGACAGTGAATCACCCTGAACATTCACTACAGGTACATGCAATGTCAGGAGACAGCAGATACCTATTCAAACATGCTGAGAAGGACTTAAACTGTAAAGACTTAACTGTCTTTAAAGCAGTCTTATAATTAATATTGTTTTTAAACTGCAAGAAGCTCCGTATAGAGGAAATCAAGAAAATGAGGAGGGAAGAACTCCATAAATCGTATATTGCCATGTTAGTAAGATAAGCCATAGAATTTTTCTGAGACATAGTTTTCTGTGTTCTTAAAATAGATATAGGAATGGTTTTCAGGCAATGAAGTTATGTTCCCTGGTATTTTTTGAGGTGTTTCATTATCAGGTCCATGTTTTATGAGAAAAAATGTTAAAAAAAGGGAAAACATACTTTGCCAAGCATTATGCAGTGAGAATGAAGACATATATGGAATTACACAGAATTATTGTTGAGGCTGGAATAGACCTTTGAGATCATCAAGTCCAGCCTAAGACCTGACGCCACAACACCTAGCTAGACCATGTCACTTAAGTGCCACATCCAGTCTTTCCTCAAACACCACTAGGGATGGCGACTCCACCACCTCCCTGGGCAGCCCATTCCAGTGTCTAATGACCCTTTCTGTAAGGAAGTGCCTCCTAATATCCAACCTAAACCTCCCATGGTGCAGCATCAGGCCATGACCTCTTGTTCTGTCACTGGTTGCCTGGGAGAAAAGTCCAGCCCTCACCTGCCTACAACCTCTCTTCACGTAGCTGTAGAGAGTGATGAGGTCTCCCCTGAGTCTCTGCTGTCTCTTCTTCAGGCTGAACAGCCTCAGCTACCTCAGCCTCTTCTCATAGGACTTTTCCTTCAGTCCCATCACCAGTCTTGTTGCTCTTCTCTGGACCTGCTCCATCACCTCAATATCCTTCTTGAAGTCTGGGGCCCAGAACTGCACACAGTATTCAAGGCGAGGCCTCATCAGTGCCAGATACAGGGGGAAAATCACATCCCTAGTCCTGCTGGCCACGCTATTCCTGATACAAACCAAGGTCCCATTGGCCTTCTGTGCCACTTGGGCACGCTGCTGACTCATGTTCAGCTGGTTGTCAACCAGTACTCCCAAGTCCCTCTCAACCAGGCCACTCTCCAGCCACTTATCTCCCAGTCTTTAACACTCCAGGGGATTATTGTGGCCAAAGTGTAGGACCCAGCACTTTGCCATGTTGAACTTCATCCCATTCACCTCAGCCCATCGACCCAGCCTGTCCAGGTCCCTCTACAGCATCTCCCTGCCCTCCAGGAGTTCAACAATCTGCCCCAACTTAGTGTCATCTGCACATTTACTAAGTGTAGACACATAGTGGTATTTCAGTTAGTATCCACTATATACATTGTTTAGTTTGTGAACTAAATGCAAATGTAGATCCTGGTTATGAAAACATTTGTATCATGTACAAACAGATTGTTACCACTGCTGGGGGGGGTGGGGTGGGGAAAGAGTTGACAACCTTTTTTAAAATGTTGAGTTTTTTAAAAGGAAAGAGTTGGCAACCTTTTTTTTTTTAAAAAAAAGTTAAAATTCCCTAACTTCAGAATACATCATTCTGCAGATGTTTGTTTTTTTGTTTGTTTGTTTTTTGTTTGTTTGGGGGTTTTGTTTGTTTGTTTGGGTTTTTTTGGTGTTTTTCTTTTCTAAAAAATATGTATGTATTTATGGTAAAAATTAGTGACGTGGGTTTTGTTTTTTTTTTTTTCTTTTTTTCCCCTTTTTTAATTCTAAAATATCAATTGGATCTCTTTTACTATGTAGGTGTCTACATTCTTTATTTTAAAAATAGCACCATTTCTATATAAACTGTAGTATTACTCCTTAGTGGTATTGGAAAGCAAACTTGAAAAGTAACAGTTAATAGGTGGTAGCCTGGAATACTGGAAATAATTTCTAGTAGCATTGTTACTGAAGGAAGTAACCATTTATGAAATCAGATTACAATAATTGACAAAATCAGGATTTTCACAATAATTTTCTGTCTTTTGCAGCTTGTTCAAATAATCATAAACACCACACACCTGGAACAAGCCTGTAAATACCTTGAGGATTTTATATCTAACATTACAAATATTTCACAAGTTACTGTTCACACTACAAGACTTTATGGACTTTCTACATTTAAGGTATGGTATATATCATATGTTGTATGACTATGTCTGGAAAGTTACATTAAAATCACAATAAAAGAAGACATAGAACAAAAGGAGGTGAAGGCAAAGCTGCATGCTTTCTCATTTTTGACTCTTAAGTTCTGAAGTCTTAATTGTTCAGCTGTAACACTGAGCAGATAAACACTGATTTTTATGATGTCAGTATGATCTGAAATGCCAGTACATGAGAAGCATTGATATTCTTTTATCGATACATAATTTATTAATTTATTAAAAGACAAGAAAAAATTAGCTGCACGAGAAGCTTTCAATAGATTAAGCTCCAGTTTATGTAACTTCTCCCCTTTCTGAATAGAATCAAGCAAAACAGCTGGTTTAATCTAAAATGTTTATATTATTTGATTTTATTCTATTTGGTTTATGTTACAATGACCTAAGAAGGCTCTAAAGCAAGGTCACTACAGCTGTTCTAGCTATGCTGAGTGCCGAGATGGTTTGGTCTGGGGCAACTTGAATGGCCCTGCATCAGACACTCTCTGTGCTGTGGCACTGGGGAAGGGTGTAGAGATGCCTATAGATCCTTCACGCTCTGATGGTGATTGAGCACCAGGTATTTCTTTTGAGCACCAGATGGTCATGTACATCAAAGAACCAACTTTTGGTATTCATATACATAAAATATGGCATTGTCCCAAGTCTGGCTGAGTAGCTTTATGGTTTAAAATAGAAGCAAAAGTGAGTGCCTGGGGGTGGTTTAGAGTTTTCTTTCTGAAAAAACAGTTTCACAGAAGAATTCTCTTGCATAGATTACCTTGTGCCATTAATTCACCCAGTTCCTTAGTCATGTGGGACTTCTATACAGAAATTTTTGAAACAAAACAAAAGGTCATCATGGATTCCAAATCAGCTGCAACTTGAACTTTATGTATTTGTGTTTTTTCAGGAAAAAAATAAAACAAAGTAGAATGATTTATTGTATTTAAGAGATAAAGAGTGCTAATCCTATTGAGGAGTAGTTCTGTTTTCTGTACTTAATTTTTTCTCTTGATGTAAAATGTAGACTATCCTGTTACAATATCTCCTCTGTCATAGATGTTAAAAGATGGGTGAGGTGAAATAAGACGTCATAATTGCAAAACAACTTCATATTTCCAGTTGGTTGCCAACAATTTTCCCATTAATTGTCATTTGTTTTGCTAAGAATTTAATGAATAGTACAAGACAGATAAGTTCTGGCCTAGAAACTGTAGTTAGGTTAGCATTGCCCTACTAGTAGTTTTGCTCTGTTCTTAAGAACTAGGATGCCTAGTTTTCTTATAGTGTACCAATTGTGCATGTGTATCTTTGAATTTGCATATCTATGGGTATCTTTGTGTAAGGTCAATCCACAATCTTTTTAACATCCAAGGAAAACATGTAATGCAGCAATAGTCTTTGCTTTTGTTAAGAGGTTAGATGTTCTTTTGATAATATATTTTTATCTGCATTTCAGTATTTCAAAATTCTGACAATTGCATGTGATTTTTTTTTCAGGATGCAAGGCATGCTGCGGAAGGAGAAATATACACAAAGCTTAATCAAAAAATAGATGAATTCATTCAGATTGCTGACTATGATTGGACAATGTCTGAATCAGATGGAAGAGCCAGTGGATACTTAATGGACCTTATTAACTTTTTAAGAAGCACATTCCAAGTTTTTACACACTTACCTGTAAGTGTTCAAATTTAAGCTTAAATTAAAACTATTGGAGCATTATATTGGTTTAAAATAAGAATATTTTGAAGATAAACATAATTTTTGAATTGTGAACATTCTGGCAGATTAATTTTTAATTTTTTTTCCAGTACAGATGTATTTTCAGATGTGTTTTAGAATGTTGATGAAGCTTACCAATGGTAATACTTAGAAAATACTTCCAAATACTTTAGTAATATTGTTAATGAAAGCTGATTTACAAATAGTGTAAGAACAAACACGGTATTCTAGAGCATCAGATGAACTTTTTGATTAACCATACTGCTTCTGTGTATACATGCATTGATTCAAACAATGCAGAATTGATCCAGATCCTGCATTTGTGTATAAGGAGATCTTGTATTCTCCAAGTTTGTTTTTAGCTAAATAATTTTGATCATAAAAAGTAATTTGATTCTAGTTAACTGCACTTCATTGCAATGAATCCTGGTTCATGTTCAAATATATCCTCTGTTATTTTGTCCCAGCTAAAAGGGTGCTGTTAAGCTGTTTTATGTACTAATTAATACGTTCGATTCTCTGATTTCCCCTTGCTTTAAGAAAAAAACTATTATTTCTAGTTTGATTTATCATCATAATAGCTCATAGCTTTCAAGATACATCTGCTTTTCATCAGCTTATCCTTGGTTGCTACTGTCACACTGATGCCTGAGTGCTTTACCCACAAGCAATTCCTGTAAAGAGTAAGCCCTCAATGCATAGAAGGTTTTGAGACTTAAGACTGGAAGTAAAAGAGAATTTCTATATGTGCATAACAAGGTGTTGAAGTTGCTGGCATAGAGGGCTTATCTGGTCTTCCAAATTACATGTGAAAAAGCTGTGCTTTTTCAGTCTCCCTTTTTTCTTTTTCTTTTTTTTTTTTTTTTTTTTTTTTCCAACTCATAACCCCCTCAAAATGTATCATGTAATATGGATGTGAATGTGATGTGTATATTGATGTGAATGTGGCATGTGAGACACATGCTTCTCTGCCAAATCAGTTGAGCATTTTTTAATAAAGAATATCAAGTTTGTTACTTTAATTCATCATAATATACAAAGCAGTAGCACTGCTCCTCAATGGCTATATGCATATATCAGTTAAGGGATGTGCAGCTTCTAGAGGGTGCACAGAAGTCTGTCATGAATGTATGTTGTGATACAGCTGTTCAGAAATGAACCACAGACAGAACGAAGTGATAAGTTAAGAGGGATGGAAAGAAGCAGCTGTGGCATTAGGACTTGAAAAGTATAAAAGGAATAGAAATATGTGCCTTGGGGAACAATGCAACCTTTGGAGAAAGCTATTTCCTATCAGAGATTATGCTGTAATTTTTAATGGCCAGGTAACAGGCAAGATGTAGAACTATATGGGCAACTAGTTGGTTCCTCAAGAAGGTTCTTGTAATTTTTTATTTATCCTGTGTGTTGCTCCCTCTTCTGGCTTGTCCAGTTGTAGAAACAGACAGTCCTTTGAATGTTATTTTGCCTGAGCTGTAAAGATTATATGAAAATGTGTATATTTTTTCTTTATGGTGATTCTGGCTAGATTTCCAATAGTAAGTTACTTTAATTAAGATAAAATTTTTACGAGAAGCATTTTCAATGATAAGCCCAGAACAAGGTTCCATAGCTCATTAAATTAGTAAATGCTTTGGAATGCTAAACTAAGATAGATTCTCATATGCCACAGTTGATGTTCAGAGTATTTGCAATATTCATTTTCATTAATGGATTATTTGTTGTCATTTCCATTATATTTTTTTCTTATGGCTGACAGAAACATTCCACTACTCAAAATAGTTTCTAAGAAGCTCTTCTGGTATTAGACATCAAAGAACAGTGGTCATCATTGTAATAAGGAAAGGAGCAGGACAAGAATCTCTTCCCTTCCTCCATAGTGTGTGTGATCACATTAGAGAGTGTTGGGCTAGAGCTAGGAGCACTGGCTCTTTGTAGGTCACTGACTTTCTCCTTGCTATTGTTTCAAACTCTTGTACAAGTGCTATACTGTTATTTAATTTTCTTTTTCTTGAGAGTTTCTGTTGTTAGAGTCTTGTTTTAACTTAGTTGCATGTGTAAGCTGTGTAAATGCACAGGGATGTGTCTCCTTTTGTGCTTTTATGTGGAGCTATACTGAAGCAATTCTGTATCAATGTAGACATAAACTTTAAAAAATACATCTTATGGTTTATCTGCCTTATGCATTTTGCATTATTTTTATTGTAAGATTACAGAGCTAATGATCTACCTCTAATGAGGTAGACTACAATTGCATTTTACTGGACCTGCACAATTCATGGATCAGTTTAGTGGGATGTGATAACTCTGTTAAGTCATTGGAAATGTCTTGCATCTCTGAAGCTTTGGCTTTTTGTCATAAGTTTTCTCCTCTATGTTTATTTATTATAATTAAGAAAATGTTTTAAAAAAGAATGGAGTGTTATTCCAGTCTTTGGTTATATTACCATTAAATTTATGTTAGTTTATTAATGGGTCATGTTACATTTGGATTCTTACTGTCATGAGCCGTTCTAAGTCTTGCTTGAACAAAGTATGATAATGATGTACAGAGAGCCTCAGTAAGACAAGATGATAAATATTGCATTTATATTTTACCTAAGTATTTTGGAATATATTATTTTTTTATCATGATAACGTTAACAAGAGATGCTTCATCACTTGAAGTATACTACTTTGAAATTTGGTCATACAGTTCCTTATTACAGAAAAAAAATTTATTGATTATTTGTTATTTAGATTATAATCTCTTTGTTATGCCTCAACAAAATACTATTAAAATTCACAGGTTTAAAAAAAAAATAAATTACTATGCAGCTCTATTTGTTTATTTTGGAAGCTTTTCCTTATTTTTTATTGCTACCAAGTTTTTTGTTCTTTTTATTATTATTATTATTCTTTTTTTCCTTTTTCCTTTTTTTTTTTTTGAATGTTGACAGTAAATCTTAATATTTTTTTTGGTGTTGATTGCCTTACTGGTTTCCTTCTCAGAGTAACAACAATGACCATGCAGCTATGTCGGTAAGTAGATGCAAGATGAAGAATAAGCATGTGAACTGAAAAACTATGAACTGCCTGCAGGCTTATTGCTTCAATTTTTAATCATTTAATAAAAAGACACTTCTGTTTTGCTGATGACTTGCTGTATACCTTGTGTGGTTTCATGTGAGAATCATGGGGTTTTCACACATGGGAACAACAGGAGCCCTAAAAATCTTGCAGAAGGCTGTTGGGGTGTACCTTGCACCCCAAATTAAATAATTTAGAGGAGACTATGACACCTTTTGGAAAGAAGATCAGGTAGCAAAATGCTGATATGAGACACACATACAGAATTAAGGTAGAGTGATATAACAGAATAAAGAATCGGCTAAAGTTCCAGCATAGCTATATCTGTCTGGTCAAAGGAATGTATGTACTTTTTTTTTCAAGGAGATGATTGCCTTTAAGAATTATTCCAAGTTCTGATGATATTCAGGTAATCATTTTTTGTGTAAGGAGTTTATTTTGATTTGACAGAGTGTTGAAATTAATATTACTCTGTTAAGAATGACTTCTGAATACTGGATTTCTGAATTTACTTTTATTTTTTTTTTCTAATGATATATTCAATCTTGTTCAATTAAGCAGTGTATACTGTGCTGTCCACTGTTTAAGTAAACAAATGGGTGAGTCACTTAAAAGACAGTGTGGGAATAACCCCATTCATTGCTACAATCTGGAAAGTATTTGGCTGAGATCTTGGAAGGTGAACCTTTGACATTAGGGAAAAAAGTTTGCTGGAGAGACTAACACAGTGTTGGAGGAGGTTACCCAGAGAGGCTGTTGAACACCCATCCTCTGTTATTTTGAAGGCCCAACCAGCAGAAAAGAACATACCTGAGGTAGTGTTGGCAATAGTACTACTCCAGGTAACATTGGTGGTTCATTCCAATTATCATTTCTATGGTATGAATACTCAGCCTCATGTTGAACTATCAAGCTAATAAATGTCATTAACACTATGAATGTTTAATATTTTGTGTAAAAATGCTTCCTCTAATATTGAATGGGTGTCATTGTGCCTGGTTGTGTCATGACCAAACACTAGCAGAATTTCAGTGATGTGGAGCACAAAGGCTGTGCTACTTTTACAAGGTTTTAATTTGAGTTGTGTAGTTTTTAATGGTTTTGCTTTCTAAAATCACAAGAATTTAGTCTTTTGAGTTCATTTCTCCAGATTCTTTTGCATCCCAGTTTAAGTTCCTATTGCAGTTTATAGTGCTATTAGATACTTTGAATCAAAAAGCAAATTAAAAATTCATTATACAGTCATTGATATAATCAAAACAAGTGGATGATCAAATTTGTTATTAAGGGCCTGCATTTTTTAGTTTCCATTTTGAACAGTTGAAAAATGTTACCCTCCATTTTCAGATTAGTTAATTTAAAATCATAGAGGGTGTATATATAGGAGTGTTTTAAATCTAAATTTAGAATTAGCAGACTATGTGCTTTGACAGTACAAAGTTAGTACAGGACAACTCTTTGGAAAAGAATGACTGTTGAAAAATAAGTTGCAAATTACTTTCAAGTAGTTGTTTTTTAATTTTTATTTCAATAGAATTTGAGACAGAGACTGGAAATAAAAAAGAATCTTAAAAATTATATTTGTATTTTCTAGTATATTGTATTTTAACAGTAATTCGTAAGTTGGAATTTAGTTCTGATGTTAAGTAATATAATGCTTTAATAATTGCAACTGCTAAAATCTGTATGTTTATTTCCATTGCAATGTCAGAAAATTTTTCATTGTTATTTCATACTGTTAAATTAATCTTAACTTCTCAGATTTAACAGATAAGTTTTGCTATTTCCTTTTATGCTGAGGATGGTAGTTTATGTTATTTTACTGTTTCTGTGATTGGCAGCAAAAGCTTAATTTCACAGCTTGCAGTGAGGATGAAGTGGTGGTGATTTTCTGCAGCTATATTCAAAAACTGTCAATCAACAGCCTCCACAGGCTACTCGCAGAATAGGTTTTCTTACCGATTTCTTCAAATGCCGCTTCATGCTGTCTTTGATTGGCACAGCCTGGCAGGGAGGATGGATGAATCTGTCACTGCCCAGTTAATTGTGTTGCTGGTCTCAGCCTGACATCAGGTCTTTGACTCCTAAGTGGCTCAATACAAAACAAATTAGCAGATTGTAGTCATATTTCTCATTCTATATGCTTTGACTTTGTTGAATGCAGTCCATAAATCATATTGACTGACACCATAGTGAATGATGAAAGCTGCTTTTGAGACAGCTAGTGTGGGTCTTAGAAAGCAGAGCCGCGACACTGCCATGGAAGGATGCATATGGCTGACCCTTTGGGAATTTCTTAGGAGCCAAATGTCTCTCTCCTGCAATTGTTCTTAGGAGAAAGGCTTTTGGGTCCTATAAAAAAAGGATTTAATACGTCAGCAGATTCTCTTTACAAGCTCCTTTGAAAAATTTTGAAAGTTTGTCTAAGGGTTTTCTCTTTCTACAAACTTGTATTTCAGCAAAATGTGAAGGCTGGCTGAAAAAACTGTTGCCTTTAACACTGTTAGCAGGTGTTTTTACTTATAGAATAGGGTCCTTGTTTCCTAAACTTTACATTGGTTGAGTGGAAGAATAGGCTTTGTAGATAGCAGCAATTAGCATAGGCACAGCAGAGAGAATAGTAATGTCTCTGAATGGGAGGCAACTGGAGTGAATGTGAGAAGCTTGCTGAATCTCTGCATGTTATTGAATATAGGTATTTAATTGCTAGATGCAGTAACTGTGGTCACACACAACCCTAAAGAAAAATAAATTAGTAATTGAAAAAGCATACAATCTGACAATAATTAAGAATTTATTAAAACTAACTGAGATTTGTTTAATTTTTGAAAATAGATATGTTATTGCCATGTTCATGAATCCTTAAATTTCCTCTTCAAAATGCACTGTGAAAAATGGCAAGGAATTGATTAATTGGCAGATGGTGGAAATTTTGAGATAGGTTTTTAACTAGGTCTCATTAATCAAACATTAATTTTAATTTGATTATTTTCTGAATGTCATACATCTTACATATTGTGATTTGGGAAGCACTGAATTTTGAAGAGGACAACAGTACAGTTCACATTTGTCTCAGCATTTTGATTGATATACATAGCTTCATTTTTTCTCTAGATCTAAGAAAATAAGTGATTGTATTGAGTAAGTATAAACTGTATATAGTAAACTTCTGTTATTTGTCATGTGAACAATAAGCCTGTAGTTCAAGTTACATAGTTGGAAATAGTTTAAATATTAGGATGTTTCCATTTTATGAATTTTTTAAGTAAACATTAAACATACATGTTTCAATACTTATTTAAAGTCTAAGTGGCTTTTATCATGTCATTGCTGTTTTGTAACCATTATCTTGTGCTCCAGTGCTATTGATATCTGCCAAATTGTAATAATTAACTACAGATGCTTGTTAGAAGTAAAAAATTCTGTTTTTTTTTTTTTTAAATAATAGAGGAGTACACATTGTTTGCATATGAAATAAATTGAATGTTAAATTTTTTTCTTGACAACCTATTAATCTGATTGAACTTTTATTATGTTATAGTGGCAGCATAAATAGGACATGGAGCTGATTTGATGGAGCAGCACATTAAACAGAGATGCACTAGTTGTTCCATTAAATCAAAATGACATTTCCATTAAGTATTTCAAACCTACTACACTGTAATTAAATTAACTGTGGCCCATTGATTCCCTTTCTCACCTCTTTTTTTTTTTTTTTTTTTTTTTTTGTGTCCCCCCCCTATTTTTTTTTCCTATTCATATTGATACTGCTTGGGGAATAGAGCTGCATGTCTCCCAGTGTAATTACTGTTGGGTTTGGGAGACTTTTAAGCATGCTGTTCTTGCATTGTTTCTTACATTCCTCGTTGTCAGTTCATCTGTTTTGTTCAAAAATGTTATTTGCTTTTCTGAGATTTTTCAATTAAGAAACTGACATCTTATTTTAGACATAAAGCTCCCAACAGTTCAAGGTGTCTTAATGCTAAAGAAGTACTAGCAAAAGTTTCAGTGTGACATATGAGGAGAATGAATGCTTTCCATTGTGTTGTCTACATTTTAACAAAGAATGGATTTCTTAAACTCTATTTAGGGGAAATTTACTATATATATATATACATGAAAAATCAGTTCTGTGAGCAGGCTGTGCTATTAAGGACAAGATATGGCTCTTCAGATGTTTGGAGCAGAACTTTCTGAACTTTTGGAGACAATGACCTGCTGTCTGTCCTTACAATTTTTCGTTGTTTATCTGTGTTTCTGTGAGTCAACAGTGAGTTGGTCAAGCTGACTTTGCAGAAAACATCTGAGGAGTCATTGCTTTAGAGAAATAGGTGTGATCACTTTACTGATGGATACAGGCAAAGCAATAGTGGTGTGTGCTCCAGTAGGTGTATTACATAATTATGATTCTTTTGTGTGTAAGCATGTTATTAGTTACCTTTGTTTGAATATATATTATAACACAGATTTCAGTTGGAAAACATGGTTTAAGTACTTTAGACTACAGAGATTCATATAATTTCATTAGAAGGCCAAGATAACTCTCCTTTTAAATATTGCAGTGCTATGAATAGCATGGTGCCATCTGACTGGCTATCTGGTCTTAATTGTTTTTTATTAATTCTGAGTTAAACATTCCATACTTTTAATTTTTCTCTACTAAATTTTTAATAATTTATCACATTTATGTGTGGTTTTGTGCTATGTTTTTTGGTCTTATGTTTGGAAAATTGTTTGTCTCAATTACATATACCTCATAAAGAAAAATGTTACTAACTAGACTGTGATTAGAAAATTATTTCTGTTTTGTACAGCAGAGGGCTATGTTTCATTTTCTAGTAATTCATTACTGACAGCATTGATTTATAAGCACCTGGAAAAAAGATGGATAAGAATGAATATTTAAAATAATTTAGCAACAAGCTTTGAGATGGAATTCAAGCAACCAAAGTGCCAATAACTAGCACAGGCTGTTATGAGAAATGCCCTAACTGAAAGCTAACAAAATGTTTTGGTTCACATAAAGTTCATTGTTTGCTTTTTTTTTTTAATGACTATTGTTAAAAATATGCAGCATGTTGCTTTTCATGACATTCTTGCTTTCATTCTGTCTGGGTAAAAAAAAAAAAGTTAAAATTCACAAAGCTGTTCATATGCTTCAGCAGCTTATATTGTTACTATTTGTGTCCTTATATTCATGAAGACTGTTGAATTTCCAGAAGAAATATCAATCATTGCTTTAACATATACTTAATTTAGTTATCTGATTTTATTTTTTTTTTTAAGAAACAAAGTTCACAGGCCAAAGAAATAACAGCAAGTGTGATCTGTCTCCTTTTAATCTAAGTCTACATCATTAGGACTTCAAGTGTATATTAAAATCAAAGCAGATAAGCAGTTCTTTAGTGAAATATCATTTGGTTTTCTCTTAAAACCTGTTGCTCTTTTAGGGAAAAGTGGCCCAGACAGCTTGTATGTCAGCCTGCCAGCATCTTTCAACATCCCTAATGCAGATGCTACTGGACAGTGAATTAAAACAAATAAGCATGGGAGCAATTCAGCAGTTTAATTTAGATGTGATACAATGTGAATGTAAGTAAAGGTTCCAGAATTCTTATCTATAATCTATATTTGTTTTAACACTGCAAAAAAATTCTTTAATGTAAGCCAAATAGTGATCTTTTTCCATAATCTACTAAAGTTTTGTCTATAAAAAACAAAAATATTACAGTACAGCTTGTTGTAAAATTTCCCTCTTGAGTTTATTTATTATGAAACAAATTTTAAACATTCTGTTACACATTGTTTCCTCTCTCCTAGAATACTGCTTTTCTGACTGCAGAATAATAGTACTCATTTAGAAAACATTAGATATTGTTTTATTCTCACTGATCAAAGTATAACATGAGATTTATTTTTTTTTATAAAACTCTTTTGGTCCATGACTGAATGTAGGATGGGATTCATTTCCTCGTGTTTTTCATGGAGCCCACCACAGAGGGTGGGTTGTTAATCTGTGAAGGAAGTTACTCTCAAACATAAATGGGTTTTAGATCTGGTTTTATAGTTGATGACTGAGATACAGTGAAAAGGCTCACTAGCATTTTTTTTCATGCATATATTTAAAATTTGATGGTGTTTTTTTTCAAAGTATCTTTCCTGTTACGTGTTTGAAGCATGGATCTCGGTGTTTTGGGTGAGAGTTGCAAAATGGGGCAGTTCTGCCAGTCACATCCTGAGGTTTTTAGTTTGAACACATTAAAAAGTTGATCACTACTCTATTAGCAGCCATCTATGGGAAACTGGAAATTTGATTTAAAACATCACAAAGGGTTGTTGTGGGAGTCATGCGACAGACTTCAGGGGAATTTTTGACGTTTTAACCATACACATATATTTCCTTCTGCCTTATTTGTTACATTCCAGATAACTCAGTAACAGGTAGAGCAGGCATCTTTCTGACAGTTCTTCATTATACAGCCTTAAGGCTTTTCAGTGCGTAGAATGAATTGATGGGATTATCAGGCTCGGATTGTAAAATATTTGTGATCACTACATTAAAGTTTGTCTCATTATTGCACAAGTCTGATGAACAGTTGATGGTTTTATTTTTTTATTTTTAATTTCTGGTATTCTTGATGTTGCAAATTTAATAGTGTTCTTTTCAGGTAGGGGTAGATGTATGAGCATTTGTGTGGCTCCCTAGGTGTAAAAAGATCCCAGTTGTAAAAACAGGAAATCCATAATATTTAGAAAATTGACACCATAATCATTCATCTAGACAAACTTAATTGGTGCACCCACTAAACAGTCAACTGCTTTCTCAACAAATAGTCGAACAGTGAAGAAAACTTGCCCAATACTGTATTACTCTAGTATTTAAAATATCATCTTTGAACAGCACAGTACTTCACTACTCTTTATAGATTAACCAAATCACTGTTTCCCTCGGGGGTTTCTAGCAGTACAGGCAACAAAATGCATGGCTTTCAGGTGACTTTCACATAATGAACAGTAGGCTCACAGCAAAGTAATGAGAAGTCCCAATGAGTCTGGCTGTTACTTGTTCTCTACTTTTTCTTGTCAGCTTTTTCCCCCATTATGTACCATCCTAATTTCTATTACCACTCTTTCTACCTATCATCTTTGGTTGCTGCATGGTGGAAGTGCACTTTATTTTAGAGTTTTATTTAATCTAATGTGTTAACACTTCATTATTTTAAGATTAAAATATCATGTTAAGACAACATGTTTTGTTATATGTAGTGTTACACTGAGCATAAAGCATGGACAGGACATGGGAAACTGTGGGCCAAAATGAGAAAGTTTCAGAAAACTATTAACTTAATGACTGAAAAATGCATTCTTTCGACCATTGTGTGCCTTGTAGCGTGGGCTGTACAGATGCAAATGGAATAAACTTTAATTCTTCTTTTTTTGCAAAGGTTTTAAAGCACATTAGAAAAAAAAAATGGTTTTACACAGAAACCTTTTGAATAGTTTATAATTATGGGAGCTTGCCAGGATAGTACGTTGCAACAAATGACATCTTACAATCTGTGGAATAAGGGATTGACACAAGATTTTGCCCAGACTGCTTTACTGTTGTGGTTCCTTTCATAAGGTCCATCACAAGCACATTGCAGGCCTCACTGTGATGCCTGTGATTTATGTTCTTGCACATTACCCTCCCCCAGCTTTATTCTTTTGACATTTTGGGATTAATGGACACGGCAGGGACATTTCAATCAGTGCTTAGGGTGTGTGAGTAATTCACAAATGTTGGGTGGCTTTTTACTGTATTGTTTACATAGGGTTGATGTTTTACTTATAGATGCAGTGGAGTATACTCAGACGTTCTAATTGAAGTCTCTCTACCCTCTCTACATATTTTATAACTCAGAGCAATGTTTTACCTTTGTATTTTACACCATTCTTTCTCAGTGGTGATTTTCTACTAGGATGCTTTGGATTCTTAGAGCAGTATTCAGAAAAATAGAATGTACTAGGTGTCATTAAATAAAACCCAAAGCATGCTCTTTGGTTTGGACATTACATTTCAGTGCGCTGTAGGGGGAAACAGGTTGAGGCATTTGCTATTTTTTGAAGATGAAATTAAAGTGTGGGTTTCTGTATCTCACTTTATGAGAAGCAAGGTGTACATAATAGAAAATCAGCTTTTTGGACACCATCTAGATCTAGACACCGTACATCATCTTTTTATGAAATAATTAGAACTTGTCAGAAATACTAATTGCTGGAAAAGTTAAATGTAGTTTTTGTAATGTATGTGTTTAAACATAGCAGAATTGTGAGAGGGTATTAATTGGCAGAAGAAGATATAGTTGAGTGGGCATCCTTCTTCACCCAGACTAGAATCTGTTAAAGACTGAAAATGTTTTGGGTCCTGCCTATAAATGAGCATGGGTTAGCAGAGAATTAGTACAGAGCAAGATGCAATATAACTTCCTAACCATGTATGACTTCTCCTTTTTCATCCACTTTGTGTGGAGAGCTGTGTGAAGCAGAGATCTTGACCCAAATACTGTCTGTTGAGCATAAAAAAAGGTAATGTCCAGGTGGACATGCCAGAAGCTGAGGAACCCAAGTTCCTGTTTTTTCATCACTTTACCTGCCTTCTCTCCCATTTGAAAGTCAGGTTCACTTAATTCACTGGAGGCCATCCTTCATCTTGCAGTTACATATGGCAGCACAGCAGTGAGAGGAGGCAGCGAAATCTCAAGGTGCAGGGGGCAGAGCTGGGGGCTGCTGCCTGACCAGCTGGCAGCTCCCCCAGTGAGGCTTCCCTCCCAGACGTGTTTGAACAGCTGGAGTGCCCAACAGGGCTGCAAGTGGCTGAAGGCTGCTGAGATAGCCACCTGATTCTCCACTCTTCTTTAAAAATACATTTGTAGCTTTGCTGTCCTGCCTATGAATCAGTGCTGTGAGGCTGAATTTAAACTGTCCTAATTTAGTTTTTGATCCAAACTCTGGACTCGGTTTTTAATTTCTGCCACTGAGCAGCAAAAACTATTTGTCAGGAATTAGGTCCTGAATTCCCAGACTGACAGAGGGGCATGACTGGATTATGGCTAGAACATGGGGCTTTGAGAGAATAAAATTAATAGACCTGTTAATAAATCCAGAAGTGCATGGAAACTCAGAAGTATTCACAGTTAAAGGGGTCTTAAATTCCATTTTAGCAGACACAGCCTTTTTCTTAAGAAAAAATACCCATTAACGCATATATACATCAATTCACATACATCCTGTATACAAAATGTAATTAAAAATCAAAGCAAAGTATTTAAAAGAAAATGGACTGAAGTCATATTTATAATATTTAAATTTATCATTCTTGTGTATATGTTACGTCCCAGCCTTTGTATTATTACATATCTTTTTTTATTAGATCCTACCTCCTGTAAATTTTCAAACTGGCTGTTATAGGAAGCACATTGAGATCGTACACATTGCAGACACACATCGTGCCAAAGATCCTGTTCTTTGTACACAGAAAAGGTCTATGCAGTATTAGCAAAGTGCAGGGAAAGAATGTTAACAAAAAACTTGTGAATACCAGATACACCAATGCAGATTTTCAGCCTATTTTTCCTGAAAACATTGAAGTTTCTGATTTAAACTGCCAAGCAGACAGTGGTTTATGACAGTTTAATGATGAACTTTGCATTTCATTCTCATATGTTATAAAATTCCCTAATATTCTTTATGCACACTTAAAACACCAACCAGCAGCCCCCTACCCCTCAAAATCCTTTTTAAGCCCACAATGAATGTAGAGGGTGAATATTTTAAAAGATGTCTATATGACCATGTTTCATTACCATTTGGAAAAGGGCCCTTAGGACAAAGGCACTAAGAATGTTAATCCTGTTCTTATAAGATCTTCCTAAATTGTTGTGCAGTAGAAAATATTTAATTAGCTTTGTAAAATTGTTAGCAAAACTTAAAAGCCCTGAGCTGAGGCAGAGGGAGAACTGTCTGTTACCCTAAGTAGATTAGCTTTTTGCCCTTTGAACTCATGAAATTGTAATAATGAAACAAATTCTGCTGTAGTTTCCTGCCAAAAATGACCCAAATGTAAGAATAAATGATTGCACTATTGTGAGTATCCCCAGTGTTGTAAGTGTCTTCATAATCTAAAATTTTAGTTAAAGAGAACAAAGCTTACATTTGGTGCCGTATGTGCTTCCTGCTCTATAGCTGCAATGGTAATAGGTACTATATAGGGAAACTAAGTCATACTGTATTATTTAATGCATAGGGTGAGTTCCAAACTATGTTATCCTCATGGGCTGCAGAAAGGATGCACATATTTGCCCTGTGGTAAGTAGAAGTACCTGGAGTACAAGGAAGGTGCCTCCCAAAGTATAAAGTGCCCATAGCTAACTGAAAAGTTTTGCTGCAGTTTACACTTTTTTCAAATACCATTATGGCTACCATTATGGACTGGCTGGAGGAGCCAGACAATTAAAAATTAAGACTTGAATACAGTAATTAGTGAGCATTTGCCAATTGTTACCAATACTTGTCTGTGACATTTGTGTTCTCCCTAGGGTTTTTGGTTGCTATTTTTTTATTCCTTTAGTTGATGAAGAATCAAATCACATTCATTCTCCTATTACAGGGCTGTCCCTAAAAAGTTTTGCACTGGTGTAATAGAAGTAATAACTCCTTTCTCTGCTGGTAAAGCTGCTACTCTGATACTATATTCATCTATTACTAAACTCTTCTTAGATATTCTGAGATAGTTTTAGTAGTTTCTTATAACACTTAAGTACGACCCTTTTATTATTTTAATTTACAATTGCATTCTTTATAATAATTTTTACCCTTGTGAATAGTCTACTTGAATTTGTTAGTCTGCTTTAAGTTGAAATCATACATTCAGTAAGCGATTGAGCCTGTTATTTTAGCATTGTGTTAGCTCAGACACCAATGTCTTTCCAGATGTTACTTTCAATTGATGATTCAAATTTTTCTAACTAGATATTTAAAAAAAATCTAAGGATTTTATATTACTTTTAAATGCTGATAGGAGTCCATGTGACACAGCAGAGCTGAGCACTGGATCTGGAAATTTTTTTGATATGTTGTTCTGTTTCTTCTACCACTGAATGACATGTTTCTCAAACATGGAAAAATAAATTACCTTTCACTTCCTCAGATAATACTTCTCTAAAACTATTACAGTAATACCTACTTTATTAAGAGCTCTAACTGAAGAGTAGAAGAAAAATTATCTTTTGATGTAAGATGAGTAAGAGCTTTTGAAGCTCTTTTGAAGTAAGATGTCTAACTTGAATGGGGATGTGAAGAAGTGTTCCTACAAGTGTCTGTTATAAATGTGTGACAGGGATAAGAACAAAAAAAGTAGATTTTTTTTAAGCCTGACAATTATTGATCAAATATTACTTTTTTTTTTTCATTACCAGAAGTGTTACCATTTTTTTAAATTTTGAATATTGTTTTGCCTTCCAAATTTGACAGTCTATTTTTGGATTCAAAAAAGAGAAGAGGTTCATTATTGGTATGATGGCTAAAAGGCCTGAACAGTCATTTCAGCTCCTCTCTGACTGTGGCACATAAAGCTTTTCACCTGTTGTCTACACATTAAACTAACTCCCACCTTAGTGATTGTCTTTTATTGCTGCTTGGCTAGAGATGGGGGTTTTATAGCGTGGCTGCTGTAACAAAAGCAGATGTTTGGAAATATGTTGACAGACATAGAATTGTTATTATTTTTAATTTATTCAGTAATTATCCATCTCAGGAAAAAAAATGTTGGCTTCTGTGGCTGTAGAATTACTACTGGGCTAAGATTTGAAGCAAAATTCTTAATACTACTCCTGAAGATATTATTCTTTGGTCTTATTGGAAAAATTATGGGAAAGTTTGTTGTTTTGATTAGTTTTATTCACTGAGTTATTAGTTTAATTTCTTTCTATCAAACTAGTTTCATTTTAATGCTAGCTAGTGTTTATATTGCTTAGACTTTGATTTTTATGTTAGATTTTTTAAAAAAATCTTCATCGATAATATTTTTAACCTTTCTTTGCAGTGTTTGCTAGTTCTGAACCTGTGCCAGGATTCCAGGGAGACACCCTGCAGTTAGCTTTCATCGACCTCAGACAAGTAAGACACTAGTTGTTGTTTTTTATCCTACTAATTTCCCCTTTTGACCAATGCTGAAGTTATTAAATTCAAGAACCTTTCATGTTTTTGCATTCCCATGTAATTATTTTTGAGAAGTAGTTATTTGAAATGTTGTTAGTGGCACTATTCCTTGTAATTTAGCATGAAACTGTTTCTTCAGTGTGTTGTAAGGGGGCACTCTCGGCTGGTGATACTTTTACATGGATATAAGGTTGAATTTTGGTCCTGACATCTTTGTAAAGGTGCTGTGATGCCTTTTTTTCTTTTTTTTTTTTCCCCCCAAGAGTGTACATGTTACCCTTGTGTGTGCTGGCCTGATTCCATTCATGGTAATTGCTCCTGTCTGCAAAACTACTCCCTAAAGAGCAAAATTGGGCATGGTATTATTTAGCATTTCCTTTCATTAATTTGTTACACAGATTTTTTAAAAAATTCTTAGATAGCAGTTTTATTCTGAATTGATTATCCTATATCAAATTTAGTTTTCAGTGCCTTAATATTGGAAGCATTCTTCCACAGTTCTTGACAAAAGGAAGATTTTTCTAGACTAAAATCTACTTATCTTAATTTCACATTTATTTCTGTTCCATGCTCCCTGTAAATTCTGACACTATATCCACCCATCGCAACAAATTTTCAAATATTTTTCCTACTTGAAGTAAGCTTTTAGAAGGGATTTATTATTTCACAAAAATGAAAGTATAAGTGTCATTTAAATAGTGAAATGAATCATTAACTGTGCAGGGAAGGTCGTTAGCTTTCTGCAGATATTGGTGATACTTTTTAGCACCATTATGAGCCTGTCAAATTCATCAGAAAAGAGAAATGTAGAAAGAATTCCATACCTATATCATATGAATATTATTGCTTTTAATAGTTTAGCAGGCTTTTCACAGCAAGATTATGAAAAGACATATCAGAATGGAAAATTATTGAGGCAAATGTATTCCAGTTTCATCTAATAGTTAGAAAAATACTTCATTAAAGTATCTTTTTAAATGAAGAAGCTAAAGGGTAGTCTGTAGTCTGTCATGTAATGCCTGTTACAGTCTCACAGTAATATAACTGAACCATATGTCCAATGGGATAAGTGTGGACTATGTGAGGAGGATACAGAATGACCATAAGATTTCTCCATGATACTTTTACATTAGGAATTCCAGCATTTAGTATGTAAAGATGTACCCTGCCAGACTTCAGATACCACAAATCTTGCCTTGACTAGCAGCTTTCCTCTCTTGGATTCTTTTTTATGCTCCTTTTATTATCAATGTTAGAACTGACTAAGCATCTTCCAATTTGTATTAAGTCAATTTAGTTGAAGGGAAAGGATGTTGAGAGATTTTTGGCACCATTTTTGTCACCCACTTAAGAGATATAAATTCTTGCAGAGCCCATGTTTGTTTCAAGGGAAAAAGTGATTTCCAGCTCTGCAGGATGGCAGAGTGTGTACATACTTGCTACAGGAAATAAATAATATTGTTGTATGCTTTAAGCTCCAAATGTTGAGCATATTATATAAATAGGGAGTATGTGGCTTAAGATAGCTCTCAGTTTATGTTAGCAACTTATATTTAGAATTCTTTTGATGCAAGTAAGACTTTATAGAGGGTGCTCTGTATGCCATGAGAATCTAATCCATTTCAAATACTTTATAAACAGCAAAATTCAGGGCAACTCTTTATTGGGTTGAAGTTGGAGTTTGGATGTACAATAGTTATAGTCTATTAATTTAGGTTTGTTTTTTACTATTTTTTTTGCATGTCTCACCAAAAGGTATCACAAGCACATGCTAAAAACATTTACCATTTAGTAAGGATTTTCAGTGTTTTCTCTCTCTCTTCCTTATTTGTGATCCATTTCTATCTTAATAGGGCGGGTGACAGTTCTTTTCAAGAATACTTAGAAAGGCAACAGAGCCTTTTTCAGAAGGTTCTTATAAAAGGTCATGCTTCTGTTTTTTAGTTTGAATTTGATACTTCGTCATGAATTGCAGGATATGAAAGATAAGGAAATAGGTCCAGTGGTCAGGTTTTACCTGCCCACCCGGACTGTGCCCTGAGGTCAAACTCCTGATATTGGCTGTTTGGTACAGAGTAGCTGATGACAGGTAGGGGCTGATACAAGGGTGAAAGCTTGAACCGTATCAAAGCTAAAAGGCAGGAGATTTGGGACTCAGTGAGAGACTGTAGCTAAAAGATGGATCAGCAGGATTGCCCTCTTCTTAAAAAGCAGCTGACCTGCAAGGGAAAAGACTTTATCGTCCTGCCAATCACATGGTTGCTAATGGAAGCCAGTTATCTCAACAAGAGCTTACTCTCTCCCTGTTGTACTTGGGCAATGTCTAAGATTAATGAGAATTGGGCAGTAGAATATTGAAGCACATTTTACTAAAGAAATAAAGTCACTTACATGGAGCCAGCTTAGCAGACACAGAGGGAAGAGCTACACATGGATGGTAACCATGGGGGGAGGAACAGCTTTGAAAAGAATTGCCATATGTATTTTCATCCTAACACTTCCTGATCCTCTGTGTTTCTCTGAAGACAATGTACGGACAGCATGTTGTCCCCAGAAAGCCCACTTTTTTCCTTTTTTTTCTTCATTGCAGAAGAGCAAATAGAAACAGTTGGCATGAGAAATAATTGCTTCTATGTGAGAACAGTAGTTAGTATCAAGAAGCTATGAGGCCAGGAATCACGCACTTATCAGTGCCCCTTTGCAAAGTCACCTTTCTTCTTATCCTATACCCTCATACACTCTTGTGATACTTACCATGCTCCTGAAAGATTTTAGTAATCTGGAGAAATACCAGTCTATAAAGACTTTTGCCCTATTCCCATAACCATAGTATCTCATCATCTTACAGAGGTGATGGTGTAGCTGGCTGTAACGCATAGTGCATGCTAATAGGGAATCTCATGGACATGATCATCTAGAAACTTGAAGCTCCAGCTAGTTTAGCAGCTCCTAAAGAAGCAAGCAGCTGCTAAAAAAATGGGATAGATTAATGGTTCTGTACAGCTGTAGTAATTGTGTCATGCCTCATGCCACTTGTCTTAGCGTATAACCTGAGGTCATACTTATGTGCACCCTTTCACCTCACTTAAAGCCACTGAGGTGCAGGCCAGCACAGCAAGATGATTATCAAATTGACATGTGCTGCTTTAAAGAGATGCGTCTTTGGTGTGATTCAGCTGTCCTTCAAAGTCTTTGCATTGCTCTTTGAAGAGAATCTCTTGCTACTGTCTATACAGGGAGCCTGGTTAAGAGTGCAGTGGCCCAAAGTGAGGTGAAGGGAACTTTGGAGACTTTTCTACCAGTTCACTTCCTGGGTCAATTGGAATTAACGATCAAGAGTAAACAGTCATCATTCATCTTACTTGAATTAGTCTCTGAAGAAGCTTGGCATCTGATATGAATTAGTTTTGTCCTGATTATGATGTGTTTTCTAGTGCCTGAAGATTTAGGTTACAGTTCTGGAATGTGAGGCAGTTTTTTGGATGTCCTAGACACTAAATACTCTGAGGAAAAGGTCTGAATCTTGCAATTTGTGCAGTCTTCTTTGGAGAGCCAGTGTAGTGTGTAGCAGACAGGAATTATAATGTTGTGGTAGCCTGAGAGGTCAACAGTTGCTGTCCTAGGGCAAATTTACTGATTCTTAACCAACTGGGTGGTAGCAACTGACTATTCTTGAAATCAAATCATTGCCTGCAGAGGTGTAACCCAAGCTGTAAATGTAGCTTGACTTTTTTTCACTTTTGACTTTGTGAGTTGTTTCTCATGTTTCTCTCTGCCACAAGCACTACTTCAGTTTCAAACAGACCTTCTTCATCTACTGTCTGATTGCAAACAAGAACTCAGCTAGATTGATGATTGCGGAATTTACTTCTTAAGCCAGGAGTGAACTGTCTGATCTGTGTTCTTGTGGCACTTAAGTACGTATTGTTAATACATGTTGTCCCGTTGCTGTCAGTGATGGTCCTGCAACAGCGGTAGCTGACTCAAGTGAATATAATCATATCCTTTTGGTAACCCCAGAGTTAAGCAACCACCATAGCAGTATCTCCATTCACGTGGTAATGTAGAGTTTATAGTCTGATAGTGTTGTCCCCCTATCTGGAAGACCAGGGGCTGTGAATGACAAGGTCCTTAAATTCTGCATAGCTTTGAGGGAAGCTTCTCAAAAGTTTTTCAGCTATTTTTGTTAACATTTTGCTAACATTAGAGAAAAATTAGACCTAAAGTCATAATGCAATCTATATGATTAATATTCAGAATAATGTACCATGGAAAACTTAGAAGATAGGTTTTCTTCAGACTTGCTTATGATGTGTGCAAGTAAGCGTGTGGATAAGCAATTCTATGAACTCAAGTTATCGGTGCTGCACAATATGTATTCCTTCTAAAATCTGATACCTGATATTTAAAGTATAATGTGTATAATACATTTTCTTCTGATTCTAAAGCCTGATGGAAATTCCATTGATAAGTTTTTTGTGTTGCTTCTCCATTTACTTTGTAATGCATTTTCTGGTGTATTGGTGAGAATGTTGCTAATCTTCCAAACTGTATTGTTGCATGCAACAGATGAAGTTTATTTCAAGGACAAAATTCTTACTAGTCCTTAACATAGTCCTCCTCTTTCTTTGCTCCTCATTCATCACTGAGGGATGATACCTTCCTTCTGATAAACTTAGAAGTAACTCTTTGTAGGTAGGAACTCTGTAACAGATACTGAGCTTTAATCCCAACAATGGGATTGTCTGCCACTAAAGACGGGTTGACAGCTCAGTCTCCCCCACTGTTTTGTTTGCAGTGTTTAATTTGAATTCATTTCCTGTAGTAGTAAGTGCATTTCAGCTCTGGCTTTTCTCTGATTCCCCCAACATGCAGCATGCCAAAGCCCTCACCACCTGTGTTCCCTGCAGAGAATGCTCCTGAGCCCTTCAGTAGACCTCCAAGGATAAATTACAGCCTGTTGCTAAACCTGTCCACCATGAGTTTTGGAGGTTGAGGGCTCTAAAGGTGTGCTGTCACTTCCTTCACAGGCTGCCACCCCACACAGTGCCTAGCCTTTTAAATTAGTAGATACACTTACCCCTGGCCTCTGCTCTTAAAGTCTTAAACTGGAAAAACATCAGGATTTTCCAATAGGGAGAAATCCCTAATGGTATATTTAGGAGTATGTCTTTAAAACTTCAGAGTTTAAAGATAAAAGTAAGCCTCTCTTTCATAAGGAAACAGATTGATTTTTTTAATTAGCAAGTAGCACAGAATATTTAATCTTTTGCTTCCTGAGGGAAATGGTTGTTGAGACTTTCATCTTCACAGAGACTCTTTTGGAATGCTTACTGATCCCTGTCCCCCCACCGTGCAGTCCTGAGCTTTTCTGAACAAGCAGAGGACCGTATTACATCTGTAACATGAAGCCCGGCCTCGGGGTGCTATGTAATGGGATTTGTGCTTCTCTAGTTTTCAGTGCAATGCTGCTAATTCGGCTAAAGAAAGGAGCTCAGATTTCAAGCAGCAGCAAAACAGGAGTTGCACCTCTGGATTTCAGACCACAGATCCTCTCTTTTCTGGGGCAGGAAGGCAACTCTCATGATGGCCTTCTGCTTCTCCATAAATTGACTGCACTAAAGCATAAGGAGAGCTGAGGCTGTGAGCAGAACTGGGACACTTCAAGGCTCAGTATCTCATATATTTGCTTTATACAGTGGTAGACTGCATATACATACCTGTGTTCAAAGTGACACAATTATTTGAGTCTGATTGCACACTAAATGTGTGTTATCTGGCTTTTAGAGGGAACATAATGTCTTCTCAGAGTACTGTATTCTTACAAGTAAGTGGGAATTCTTCACACTAGCATGAAAATTTGTAACCACTTATATTCCCCAATGGAATCTCTTACTTTAGATTTCTCCTTTTCAGCTAGATTCTGTGAAACCTATAGGTAATCACAGTAGGCTCAGATCACAAGTTGAGTGTTACATTTGTGAGAAAGATGTCAATTGCTCTGTATACAGAAACAAACCAACTCATTACAGAGATGGAATTTATACAGACGAGCTGGTAAAAATTTGGAAGCTTTGGAAACAAATGCATAGAAATTAGCAACGGGGGTAGGGCACAAAACCACACATGGTTTTGGATATATTGTCTTGATAAGGATTTTCAGAATCAAAGTAGGATGGCAAGTCAATAATTTAATGTCAGGAGGTATACCTACTCTGCAAGGAACTAAGGGCACACACTTGACAGGTATTAGGTGTATGTGTGTTCTTTGGGATGTTAAATCATTCATCAAATTCAGTGAAAAACATTGTATCCAGTTCAGGATCAGAATGTCCCTTTTTCAGCAGAGAAATGCAGATAACATGCTGACAGTGTATCAGGTTTTCTCTCTAAATCCTGGCTTACTGACAGGGGGCGTACCTGAAAACGTTTGAAAAACTCAGTGTGCGAATGCTGTTACTTCGGTAGTCTTATCAATACCTTATTTAGAGAAAGTGATGTACATACTGCCTTTTAGCTGCAAGATACACTAGTCCATCTATGACAAAACCTGCAGTTTGTTCAGAGGGAAGTATAGTAGATTATACCCAAAAGACTGTGTAGTGAAAAGTATTCTTAAACTGAATGTCATCTCCTAATTGATAGTAAAGAATGCTGTAATTAGCTAAACCATAGAAATTATTAGAAAGAAAAGTTTCTCATGGTTTCTTTTAAGCTTTAATTCATTTAAGAGATACAATTCTCTTAGCTCTCCACTTAATTGAACCAGATTTAGAACAAGAATTAGATGAGCTGACAAGAAATCTGTAGTCTATTTAGAAAATGGCAGAACTCTGAAGAACTGGCTCAGCTTGACTTTGAGATAACAGTCTTCAAATAAGAACTTAAGGCTTAGTTGAACAAGGGAAGGGCTTTTTTGTTGTTGTTAGGAGATTTTATAAATTTTGTAGCTGAGACAGGAAATGGCATTTATTGATCTAATTTGTCATGTGCAGGTGAAAAAATTGGCTACAGAGGGGTCTCAGGTCCTAAATATTACCATTTTAGAAATTACTTTTTCACTGGAGAAGTTGATCCAAGCAGATATTACAACGCCCCCCCCTCCCCCCCCCAAAAAAACCCACAACCCAACCCAAAAAAACAAAAAACAAAAACAAAAACAAACCAAAACCACACAAAACCCTAAGTTTTGAACCAAGTTTCATAAGGTTCAGGTAATTTCTCAGTTAATAGACATATTACTTGAATGAGAAGAAATTGATCCGTGTTCCTATTATATTTGTAAACTTCTACTTACACCCTTTCTTCCAGCCACTGATACACATCCCATTCAGTGGAATGAGTTTTCTCTAGTTTTCTTATAGCAGTTCTGTTCCCCATCTGATCTTTGCCTTTATCTTTGTCATGTAAGAAATTATGTAAATTCAAGGGAGGAAGATTTGAGTGGATGACTTTCCTGAAGTTTGTGAATACATTATATCAAGCTGTTGTCTTCCTGCTGACAGCCAGTTGCTGCAAGATCTCTACCATTGTGCCTGAGCCCTTCTGTATCCCTGAGCTGATGGATGGAGTTCAGTTTTGGAGCCCCCAGCTCCACAGGACTTCCTCTGAATCCTGTGGGTGGTATGTGGTTTCTATAAGTAATGAATGAGCATTGATAATTGAACAACACAAGAAATTAAAATTATTTTCATTCAAGATACTTGGCTTTTTTTAATTCTCATAACCTTAACATTTATGAGCCCTAGTCTCCCATTAGGGAGCTATGGCACTGGTAGCTACATTGGCATGTTAATTTCTGCCCCCAAATTACTTCCATCCTTCAGCCTTAGCTAAGGTGGTAGCTTCACTGGTATGTAGTCTGAGTTGGGCAACACCAGTAACCCCTTAACTGTACAGATTTGCCGTCAGCATTTTTTCAGTTGCATCAATCAACATATTTAGGTTCCATTCCTTCTAGATTCCAATCCTTCTCCAAACTGTCAACCACAGGCAGCAGGCAGGATATCCTGGTTTTTGTGTTGTTTGTTCGTTTTGGTTTTTTTGTTTGTTTTTTTTTTTTTTTTTATACTTATCTTTTTTTGATACTTATCTGAAAAAATAAAATTAGTCCAACTCTTCTTCGGGATTCGCTATAGGGCAAATGTAAAATTCAGTAAAATCAAAGGATTCTTTTTCAACAAGAATTTTTTCTACTACAAAACAACACAAGAAAGGAATTGCATAATCATAGTAGGGCAAGGACTTGAGTAAGTGAAATGTAGTTAATGAATGTTTATTTATTTGGATCATAGTGTCTTGGGAAAAAAAAGATCTTCAAAAGTGTTTCTACAATATGTAACATACTGTGGCACTGATCTTCAGTGGGGTGCTTTAGCACTGCAGTTAAAAGAATATTATTCTAACTGCCATCAATCAGTAAAATTTGGGGAGGAAAACCCTCATGTTTTCTTTCTGTTAGTATGAAGTTTCTAATAGGTGGCAAAATAAATTATTGAATTTCATACTGTTATTGTAAACAATTGGTATCTGAATAAAGGGAACTAAGTGTACTATAAACAATATGACTGAACCAGTTTGTTTTTAGGCATAGTTTTATATTGCACCGCCTTATACCTTGTTAGCATATATGGTTCTTATGGGTGTGTTGGGTTTGGAGCAATCTGTCTTAGAAGTTGCATTGCTTTAAAGAATATTGAAATAACCAAGTTTACTTACAAATTAGGTTTTAGAACCTAAAGAAAAGCTCCTGGAGAGGACTTTCCCTAGATAATTAATAGTGAGGGAGCAGGACAATTTAAAGACCCCACAATCATAGAAAGAATTATGATAAAAGAAAAAATAATAAGAACAGAAATATAAATAAATGGAAAAACAAACAAAAAATTGAAAGATGAGTAGATGGAAGCATTGTACAGGAAAGAAGAGAAAATAAGAGCTTAAAGATATGGGATGAAAGACACCAAAAAAGATCAGTCAGTTCCTGTCTTCAAATGTACTTTATTGTTCTTATCCTTCTTTATGTTTATCCTTTTCCATGACTTATGCTGAGACCGAAAAACAACACTTATTTTTTAAACAGCAGAAATTTGAAGAGCTGTTCTAACCCAAAAGAAAGAAAGGACTTTCAGTACACAGTTAATGGTGTATAAAGTCCATGAAACCATCAAGTTACCTTATTCCCAGGAGAACTCAAGCTTTCCCAGTTTCAGTGGCACGCCTCCAGGAAATCGTTCCAGGAGGACACACAATTAGCCCACAATCTTCCAGAGTGCACGGTGTAACATGATTCAGTTAAACCAGAAGACAGTTTTCATCTTTTGACCCTGTGTCAAACATGTCAGTTGAGTAGCTTACCTGAGATCTTTAAGAGAATGTAGGCCAACAGATATTTTCCCATAGAAAGGAATATGCCGTAGACACACACACAAAAATGCAATTTTAAAAGCTGACCTATTTTCAGATTAACAGAAAAAAGCAAGGAGCCAGCCTTTACAAGTGACACAATCTGATGAACTCCGATTCTTCTTTCAACAGTCTAAAGTTTAAATAAAAATCTTTACCCTTCCTTAGGATGTATAAAGAGGATGTGACAAGTGGCTCTTTCATTTTGAGCACTAAAAGGATATTGAGCCCTGTGGAAGGATAGATTTAATAATATCATCAAAATGCATGTCCAAAATATAGTTTTGAGAACAGTAACATTTTCATTATAGGGTCTAAGCCTTGCATCCATTGTCATAGAGGATAATTTAACAAGTCCACAGTGAAACGGAATAATATTGACTCCTATACAGAAATACACAGGTAACAGGGAGGGTGCAGGGAACTGGTAGATTGAAAAGGCACAAGCTGAAAAATCAAATGACAGTGTAAAACAGTCCCCATAGCTTAATTAAATAAAACCAATAATGCGATTTAAACTTCTCTGAGTTAAAATTACTTTAATAAGGGTGTTAATTACTAGAGGATTAACACTGCTTACATGTGATAATAGATGTCATCAGTCATTGAAGGGTGAGAATAATGTTCTTTAAAGAAGCAAAAGAATCTAGCACAGGATTACTCACCAGAAAGGGATAACATTTCAAAGTGGCAAGTAAAATCAGGGGAAGAGGTTTTCAAATTGCAGGAGGCATTAGAGGCTGAATTGTGCCAGCATTACTCAGCAAAATGTCCATCTATATTGGGACCTGTTGGAGATAAAAATATGAAGAGTACTTATTAAAAAATGACATATTGCAGAGTTCGGAATTATTCTGTTCTATAGAGCCATTATAACAACTAATTCTAAAATAAAAACATCAACTTCTAAGAAGAATTATTTATTGAATATGTTTCTTAGAAAATAAGTAATATTGGACTATTGACATTGCCAGAGAGGGGGTTTCCTAATATGTATAATATAGCACCAGGAGAAGAAACCTCTTTGCAAAATGCCAACAATGACAAAAACAAAACAAACAAAAAAACCCAACCAAACAAAAACAAAATAAAAACAAAAAAAACCCCACAAAACCCAAACAAACAAAAAACTAACCACACAACAACAACAACAACAAAAACCCACACACAAAAACAAAACAAAACAAAACAAAACAAAAAAAACAAACCAACCAAATTTGGAGTAATCCAGGTTTCTTCTTATTGCAGCTTGCGGGGCTCAGAAACCTTTGCTAAATCAAGTTATCTAGACAAGAAAACAAAACAAAAAAAAAGAGTATGGGGATTTTATATGGACTGTAGTATTTGCTAAAATGTTTTTAGAATAATTTTGTAGATATGAGGAATTAAATGTCTTGAGGTAGGTGAAAAAGAAAGTGAAGGTTGTGTGGAAAAGAGTATGAAACCTTTGTCTAGTAATTTTGGCTTTTCTTTTAAGTTGTCTGTATTTATATTCCTGAGCTACTGATTGTAGAATTCCTTGTCCAATGGTTCCCAGGTCTAGTATAGCTTTCCCTAAGGGATGTAACTTCATCTGCTACCAAGATGGTTATGCAACCATACCCTGAATGCACTACTTTGGAAGAAATAACAATCTGTTTACAGTAAACTCATGATGAGCACATCTGTAAGTGTCTCTGCTTTATGGATCACATTGGATTTTTGTTTCTGGGTGCAAACAAAATGATGCTGGTTTCTGGCCTATTGTGTCTTAGATTTCAGTGGCTTTCCATGTATTATTACTTGGCACTCTAGATCATCTAAGATACTTTGTTGAAGAATTGCTGTATTTGTATCTGCTTTCTGCAATGACTTTTCAGAGAGATGCCTTGTGTATAAATTGTTTAAGGCTTTGAATGCCACCTAAGAGAATAATCTTGAGCACTGAGACTATGGGGTTGGGTTGTTTGAGTTTTGTTTGTATGTTTGTTTTTAATTTTATTTTAGATCTTCAGATTTTTGAGAACTGCTTGAGTCTTAAAAATAAACTAATTCAAAAAGTTATAGGTTAAAAAATAAGTAGACTGTTGTCTTTTTTTCTCCTACTGCTGTACAATTCCAGGTTACCTTAGTGAAGATTATGTCTTTCATAGCACATACTGGAGATCATGAACCTCTGTGGAGACCAAATGCAGCAGATTTAAGAGGTGCTTGTAAAATTATAGACCTGATGCATATCATCCTTTTAGGTTGGAAGCCTCATTATCTGTAACAACGTAATTTCAGTATTTTTCTTAGAGGTAATTTCCTCTGGTGTTTCGGTAGAAGTCAGAATATGATAAGAAATAACTGGAAACCTGGGAGAAGGAAATATCCTGTTCTACTACTGAATCACTAATTCCCAATGGTCAGTCTGGCAGCTTCCTGGGCCAGTTCTGTGAGCTGCAGCTTCAGACAGAGAGCTGAAGTCTTCACCTCCTCTATGAGCACAAGGCTGACACTGTGAAGCTGTGCCAGGCTTTCTTGTCTTCCCCTAGGCATCGGGTTCACATTTGCATACCAGGGCCATGTATCTAAAACTCTTTCCTTCAATCTTAGAAGTAATTAGACGGAAATCAAATTTGGAATTGTAATTATACTTGAGTAAACTACGATGGATGTTTAGTTCTAGGGTACAACAGGCTGACTTATAGATTAGATGTGCATATATACAAGGACAGTTTGTATTAGTTAGAACTAGCATTTGTCAGATAACTTTTTGTTGTATAGTATATATACAGACCTCTGATGAGACTGCAGGCATATAGTTACTTGCGTGGATAATGCTAAGTATTAAATATGATGGAAGGGACAAGAGTGTTTACTTCCAGAACACAATATTGAAGTGGAATTGAACATGTTTTGTGTTTAAATTTTATTCCAGTTACTTCAATGGATGATTTTTAATTAGTCCCATCATCTCTAAACCAGAGAAGGCTTTTTAACAAACAAACAAAAATCAAAATAACAAATTAATATGACATCTTGAATTTAACAGTATTGCATTAAAGGCTTCATAATTTAAACAGATTAAATCGTATTTTCAAAGTCTCATTCATATCAGTGGCAGATGTTCTGTTTTGGGGAGCTGCACTCGTCACCCCTGTATGCTGTTTGAGTGCGTATGCCTCTGTGTCAGAAGCTCAAAAACGTCAACAACAAAAAAGGTGAAAGACCATTGCATAATATGCAATTTCTAATCCACACGGATTTTACCATTGACATAGTTTTATGCTTTGTCTAAAGGGACTTCGTGTACGCGCTAACGGGCTCAACAGGAGCAATTTGGCCCGAGCCTGTGCCCTCTGGAGCCTGACTGTCTGCCAGGCTCCTGCCTTTCAAACTCTTCCCTGTTTCTAGACTCATAAGACAGCTCTTTTGCTACTAGTCCAGCTTATTCTTTAATTATGGACAACAACATACTTCATAATAAACATTTGCACTGTAATTAAATCTTCTTTGAAGAGGTATTACTTGTTGCTCTATTGTGTACTGCATAGGGCCTAGCTATTTATATTTGCCTCAATGACTATATTTCAGTTATTTTCTTCAGACTTTACATCTTGGGCTGCTTGAAGTTTTAATGTGATTTATAAAATTATACATTGTGAGTGTTTTTCTGGTTATAGTAACAGCAACAATCTTGTTCATATGACTTCAACAACAAGCTTTTTATTTCATAAACAGGCCTAAATTAATTTGAAGTGCAAAAGAATAAAGAATATATTTGGGTCATTTCCAAATATAACAAGACCAGACATCTCTCAGAGTGTACCTCAAGGTCCAGTTTTTAGGAAAGAATTTTGCTCTTTGGAGGAATTTAGGTTGTAAAAGATTTACTTGAGGAGAAATAACTTACCTTTTTTTTCTTAGCATAACAACATTTCCCAATGGTTCAACTGTCATAACTTCTGAGTTTATACATATACACTTAAGAATGTGTTAAAGATTGTATCCCAACATTCCAGATAGTGACAGATAATGATTTCCACTTATAAATTCAAAACAAATGGGATATTTTAATATAAAACTGTTTCATTCTTGTGAACCAATGTCCCCAATTTATGCATAATTTCTAAATGTGTAGTGCTTAAAAAAAAAAAAAAAAAAAAAGGCAAGTTTTAATGCTTTGGCTTAAAAACCGAAAAACAGTGTCTTTCCAACACAAACAATCCTTCCTTCCTTCCTTTGAAAATCCAGGGCTCAATTTTCAAAGCATTGCCTAGGAATTTAGCCTGCGACCCCCATTGACACTAAGGGGAATTGCATAGCTAAATCCCCATAACATTACTTTGAAAATGCATTTGTTATACCAATCCAGAAAAAGAGTAGAATAAACTACAGGGAGACAGTCACAGATCAGGAGATTAATTTACACTTTGAAATATAAGACCAATGTGTGTTATTCCAGTTACGTGATCAATAGGGGGGATTTTAAAATTCACCACATTCACAAAATAAGTCACCAGGAGTAAATAAAACAAAATATTTTGGCAAGTGGCAGGCAGACTTATTAACCAGGCTAACAAGGTATTTGTCAGCAGTAAGGAACACCTACTGATGAAGTGATAATTGCATTTGTTTGCTACAGTGTTATTCTAAACTCTTGTCTTTTTTCTTTGTAAGATGGATTTAGATATCTGTATTTTAAATACTTCTGTTGTTCCTTTGTTACTGGGAAATGTTTAGAGTGAACAAGACTTGTCTTTGTCCAGTTTTTATTCTGGTACTTCACAGTTTAGTTCCAATCTAGTAAGTGCTTTCATGGTGTACATGCTTTAATAAACAGGGACATAGCATTTAGTGAACTAATGGAGGTGTTATCTTCATGTTCATGTAGGAATTTTTTGTTCATTCTTTGGAAATAAGCATATATCTGTGTAATATATATACATATATACTTCTGCTTGAAAAGTAAGAAGATGCTAAAAAGTAATTGTTGTGTATCTGTGTTACTGCAGTGCCCATGAGTCCCTGTCATGGACCATGGCCCCATTAAGCTGGACGTAGTATAAATAAGGGTTTTGACAAAAGGAGGACAGTGCTGCCTCGGAGTTCACAAACTGATGAGATTATATCTCCACTGAAAGGTTAATGTTATGTCAGAAATTATGAAACAAGAATGATTCTGGTTGACAGGCTTCCTCTTCAGTCTATTTCTTCTTCTGAATACAAGGTGTATATAGCTGCAGTGTGAGCTCCTTGGACTGGGAAATATTGAGGAGTGGGATATTTGTGACTTTTGTGAATTTACTGTCTTTAAAATTAAAAAGTCCCCCTTGTCTTTAACCTTTTTAGTTTCAAGATCTCCCCACAAAATATTAATAATTTAAATATGTAGAGATAAT
>JAOEGS010006366.1:0-26701 GCA_025447755.1 Corythornis vintsioides | reverse complement strand
GAGGATATTTATAGGTTTCTTTTAAAAATATTTATATTTTCAGACTTTTATTATCAAGTAAGAATCTCCCCAAGAATTTCCTTCAGAGTGATTGAAAGATTGCTTGCTATCTGCATCTTCATTCTGAATTTATTCTCATTCGTGTAACAAATTCTTTGCATAAATGATGGATTTAGCTTCTTGGTAAGCTGGGTTCCTATGAGTTGATGTGATAAAGAAGCCTGTAGCATTGAGACCATTGCAATCAGTTCACTTCCTAGAGCTTTTCCAGCCATCACTTACACTTCCCACACAGAAATGCTGCATTTTGAAACGGCCAAGTGCAACCCAGGCATTTCACAGGGCCACAGTCTGTCAGGTGGGTTGATTTGTCTAAGGAGCCTCTGCTACCTCTGCATCCCTGTGTGTGCAGGTGAATTTCAGTAAGTCTCCCATGGCCATGCGTCTCCCGCTCCAATGCAGCATCCGCCGCAACTTCCTGTCAGGAATTCAAGTGGAGTTCAAACAGTCTCCTCACCAGAGAAGCTTACGGGCTCAGTTGTATTGGCTGCAGGTAACACATCTCCTCCTGCTCTCTCAGTGACACACCCCAAGGCTTTTATTTGCTTCCTTGATAGCAAGAATCCCCACATCTCCCGTGGCTGGTGCTCTGCTCTCTGTCTCCCTGGCAGCACAAGTGCTGGGAGTGCTCCACTGATGCAGAAAGGGTGCAGAACTCCCACCCAGGACTGTGGGTTGATGGAAAGCAGGGTGCTGTGATAGTAGCTACCTTAAGAGAGGTGGTTTGGTGGTTTAAAAGAAACAAATCCTACTTCCAAGCTTCTTTGCATGTGGTAATGTAACTTTATTCTAGAGAGTGTGTCTAGTGGTTTGAAGATCTAGAGTGGAAACTGTCTCATGGGAAATAAGCAATATGTGTTAAATACTCAAAAATAGTATGGAATAATTTACCTACAAGTAAGCTTAACAGTGAATGAATGGGCAGCAATTGCACCTCATTATCAGTCAGTATTTATAGTGTTGTTAAATGAACCAATAGAGTGAGCAGATACCAGTGAGCAGTGTTTAGTAAGAGAGTGGAATGGTGGTGGTAAGTCATCATCATCTTCATCATCTCTGTTTGCTGCACTTCAGAGTTCCACAGGGGAGAGAGCCTGGTGCTTTTCTTCACCAGCTAATGGGGAAAAGTTTCCTATTCCCTTGGATCTTTTGTATTTTAGTTTTGCCTGAAGGCAGTTTTCACTGTTATGATCCACATGTGCCATCAGCAGCAGCCACTCTCAGGGAACCTTTGGGAGTGGGAACCTGTGCCAGCATCTCCTATGTAATACATCCAACCATCTACCCTTTTATAACAAAATACAGAACATTCCAGAATAATACCAGAGTAATCCTCTCCCTCTTTGCTCCTTCTCTCAAAATAAGAATATTCTTCTTCAACACAATCTATAAACAAGTGGGTCAAGCCTTTAAAAGTGCAGATATTTGATTATTACATCATGAAAATATTCCAGTAACCATGCAATAATATTTTTTAGGTTGATAATCAATTACCAGGGTCGATGTTTCCTGTTGTATTTCATCCTGTAGCCCCTCCCAAGTCGATTGCTTTGGATTCAGGTAAGAGAAGGCCTTAGGTATTACCAGATTTATTCAGCCTTGAAAGTAGTAACTTGGCTTTATTGTTTACATCTAATTTATTTTTTTTTCTCTTTAGAACCAAAACCTTTCATTGACCTCAGTGTCATCACTAGATTCAATGAATACAGCAAAGTGCTACAGTTCAAGTGAGTTGAGCAGTGTGATGTTAATACTATGTTAGAGATTTCACCCATTTTAGAAGTGAACCTTGTTTTTAAGCTCCTGTTCTCCTAGCCAAATAACTCTGCACTTTGGATTGAGTTTTTAAATGTCTTCAGTGAAAAAAACATAATTCAAAAGGCAACATACTCCCAGAAAGTAAGGACTAACCACATGAAGACACTGTCATGCAGAGCACTGTCATGCTCAAGCCTATCAAGGTTTTAACTGTTGTGTATTTTCTGCAATCATTTAAACCACTGCCAGGACCTCTCAAATATAGCTAGTGGCTCAGCAACTTCAGCTGCCAGTTCCTTCAGGACCCATGGCTGTATCTCATCAGGTCCCATGGCCTTGTGCTCCTTCAGGTGCTCTGGGTGTTCCCAGACCTGATCTGCTCCTACCCTGGGTGATTCTTCACTTTCCCAGTCTTGGCCAACACCCTCTGTGATTTGGGTGGTGTGGTTTGAGTGGTCACCAGTGAAGACTGAGGCAGAAAAACTGAATACATAGCCTTTTCCACATTCTTTGTCACCAGTAGTGTGGATAAAATATTTGAAGAAGGTGAATTTTAATGAAATACTTGATAATTTGGCTTTTTGAGAGAGGCAGCCAGATAAGAGCAAGAAATCTGTTGGTTGCAAATGAAAACACAGTGCATGAATAAATGTAAAAAATACTTGGTGATGATCAGTCTCTTTATTTAAATTTTGAAAGCATGAAGACCTGAATAATTACAGTGATGCCCAGCTCTGGGAGCCTGCTTAGCTATTCTAACTGTAATTAGTTGATATTGTAGATTGGAAGTCCTAACGTGCAACATTGCATCAGAAAATTTCCCTTGCATGGGGCAAGTATGTGGTATTTGTTAAACTTCTACAAGTATACACTGTCTGGTTTTCCCCTGTAGATACTTCATGGTTCTTATCCAGGAAATGGCACTGAAAATTGACCAAGGATTTTTAACAGCCCTTAGTGAGCTTTTCACTCCATCAACAGACACAGAAGCTGAAAGACAAAGGGTAAGATGTGAGAGGAATTCATTTTTGTCACAACAGGGACTTCAACATAGCAATTTTCTGAATATTTTAATTTAAAAGAGTGAATATTTGATTTGACAGCAGTGGATAACAAGACATGGTAAGATCATTCGCAGTGAGGCTTTGGTATTTCTCTTAACCATTGGCAATGGGCCTTAGTAATTGACAGGCTCAAGTAACTGAGACTTTGGTGTAACTGTTCTGTTGCTCTTTTGTGTCATCAAATAATGAAACATTAATTGTTTCGACTGTGGCTATAAGATCTTAAGGGTGGTAGATGAAAAAAGTCTATTTTAAATTTATAGTTGACTGTTAGTCTAGTGTCTTTTGCCTAGAGAGCAGGAGGAACTGCTGTTTTTTATTTATATTTATAAGTATATGTCTTTTACAAATATACACGTATATTATGGTGTTAATTGTATTGCATATATATGTTGATGAGAAACTTAAGTTCTTTTTTTTTTAATAAAACCAGTCTAAATTAATTCAACAAGATGTGGATGCACTTAACACTGAGCTCATGGAGTCTTCCCTAACAGACCTGTCAGTGCTCAGCTTCTTTGAGCATTTTCATATTTCTCCAATCAAGGTATGCACTAGAGATACTTCTGCCTCATCAAGCACTTGATCACAATGGGCTAGCTTAACAGTTGGACTTCATCTTAAAGGTCTTGTCCAACCTCAGTGATTACATGATTTCTTCATTCCTTATGGTCAATACATTCTCAGATCAACCTTCTGGCTATTGGAAGGCTTTATGCTGTTTTATATCACTACATCATTTTTTTTTTTTTACCTGCTTTACATCACTTATAAAATCCCTAATGAGGAATTTATATTCTCTAAAATTCAGTATTTTGTTGGAGAACTTCCTTAGTTGCCTGTGAGTACAAACAGTCCCTTAACCATTGCCAGTGGATATAATAATGAGGAGAGCTAGACACAGTGCTGGTCTGAAGTTACTCAAGTAGTATCTGATAAAACACAGTATCATACACTTCCATGGCCTTGTCTTCATGTCTCTCTTGAGCTAGTTAGATTTTTGAGAGCCAGAGAAGACAGCCTGTCAGTAATTCCACATTATTCTGAATCAACAGAATGCTCCCCTAAGGTGATTAGGTTGAATAAGAATTGAGAGGGAAAAAACATGCTTATTTCTCTTTGCTCTGAATGTATAAAAGAAAGACATAAACCCTGATACAGATTATTATATTCTGACAGGGTTTTTTTTCAACTACTTTCTTCACTAGTTAAAAGCTAGTCTGGTGGAAGCTTTTGAAGAAATGGTTATCATTTATTTTGTATTTTGAAACGCTTACATGTGCTGACTTGAAGTAGAGGAAGGGGCTTCTTTTGCTCTTGTGCTTTTTGGTTTTTTGGTTTGTTTTTTTTTCACTTGACTCATTTCAATATTGTCAAGCACAGGATAGTGGGAGACCATGAAAATGGCTGTGTGGCCTTTTGGAAGCAATGAAAATGGGGAATACTGGAACAGTCAAATCATACAGGTTAACTGCTATGCTCTCTTTCAAACAAGTAGAAGGGAGCAATAATGGTTTTGGTGATGAAAGAGGGACAAGGAAAATAATTTTGTTGCTCCACCATTAGGAAAAGTGCATTAATTTTGTACAGTGTCTTACAATACTGACTAGTCCCATTTTACAGTTCCAGAAGCTAGCTCAGTAAATGAAAATGTAAGACTGAAATTCTACTGGGAATGAAGCTTCACCTATTCAATCCATAATTTCTTTTATTTCTTAACGCTTTACAGATGTAAACATAACAACAGTTCAACTTCTAGGGCAATTTGACACTTCCCTATATGGCAATAGGAATAAATACCTCTGTTCTCCAAGTGACACCCTTGGGAGTTTGTTGAAATGGTTTATTTCCTTGAAGTGAGTAAAGAGACAGCACTGTTTGTTAGCTGACAATGTTTGTGGCTCTCGTTGTTTTACCAACTGTCTTGACAGCTGCATTTGAGTCTGTCTCTGGCTGCTGGTGGAGAAGCATCAAATAAGGGGGAAGAAATGATAGCCATTCATTCTCTGAACCTGCTGTTGAAAAGTATTGGAGCTACTCTTACAGATGTGGATGATCTGATTTTTAAGTAAGCCAATAAAGATTATTTTAATCTTTTTCATGAAGCTATTACACAGCAAATAACTGGGTCCATGGTAAACTTTGCTGACTGACTACTATAAATGTATACAGCCTTTGGGGAAGGGGAGGGATGGAGGGAAGGTGGGATTTGAGCTCTTTAGGAGAGAAGTGCTTCAGGATTATCTGAAAGGGAAGAGGGGGAACTCTATAGGAGGACGAAGGGTCTAACGAGCATGTGGTTATTTGTCTTTCAGACTTGCTTTCTTTGAAATCAAATATCAGTTCTACAAGAGAGATCAACTGATGAAGAGAGTTGTTAGACATTATAGTGAACAAGTAAGCTCATTTAGTCAAGCCTTTATTTAAAATTCCAAGTACCTAACAGAATGCAGAAATGAAAGTCAATCCCTCTAAAAACTTCCTTTTTATTTGATGAGACTGACGTAGGAATCTGGTGGCATAGTAGGAAAATTACCCAATAATTTGGTAATATACCAAATACCCAAGTGTCCTGAAAATGTGTCTTAGTTTTAAATGATTGCTTCTGTTACTTACACCTTAATTCACCAAAGTATTAGTTATCCATGCATGCACTGTATCTTCTTCTAGCAGTAACACTGCTTTTGGTTTTGCCTTTCTCCCCCCCTCGTTGCTTAGCTCCTGAAGCAGATGTATGTTCTTGTGCTTGGGCTGGATGTTCTGGGAAATCCATTTGGCTTGATCAGAGGCTTGTCTGAAGGAGTTGAAGCTTTCTTCTATGAGCCTTTCCAGGTAGGAATTCCTGACTCTTCACCAGACTCTTCACTGGTTGGGTTGTGGTTTTGTTGTCACTGCTCTACACCCTGAAGAGTTAAGAATGAGTTATTGCTTTTGAGGTTTGGAGGGATTTTCTTGAAACATATATGTCTAGATTCCTGCTACTCATAGTAAGCTTTGTTTTTAGGGTGCTGTTCAAGGCCCTGAAGAATTTGCTGAAGGCTTTGTAATTGGTGTGAAAAGTCTTCTTGGGCACACAGTGGGTACGTATTGTATTGTTGCTGTTCTAGTAAATTAGGTTAAATCGTTAATTGTTTTTTGTTTACTTGTTCTGATTATTTGAAGGGAAAGTTCTCTTTTCCATTTCTCTACGTGGTAATTTCTTGACAAATACTTGTCAGATACTGCTGCCATATTCATGATACAGATGGCTCCTACCTAACCTGAGACCATCCAAATGTCTGTTGTGTAGACTGAGCAAGCCAACAGAAACTTTGTATGTATAACTGAATTTATAACATGATGGGGATGAAAAAAGAAAAATCATTCTAAAGGCTCTACAAATGTCTGGAGAAGTGATCTTAGGACCACCTGCTGTTACAGTTACAGTAAATTTTTATTTAGCAATGTGTTAGAGCAATAAAATGTATATGCTTCCATCCAGTCTCCTATAGAAGGTGAACTGAAGGGATACAGGGGTTACCTTTGGCTGTGGTATAGATTTCAGGGCACATTCCTCACGTGGCAGTCTGTACAGCTGGAACTGCTCCACTGGAGATGAAGGAAGATTGCCATGGATTTGGTGGCTGCTTGTGTGCAAGAGAAGTCCCTTTCTGTTCCCTCAGGTGGTGCAGCAGGCGTGGTGTCGAGGATCACGGGCTCTGTTGGCAAAGGCTTGGCTGCCATTACCATGGATAAGGAGTTTCAGCAGAAGAGGAGGGAGGAGATGGGGCGGCAGCCCAAGGACTTTGGTGACAGTCTGGCCAAAGGAGGAAAAGGCCTGTTAAGGGTAGGAGATGGAAGCTCTGCTGTGTCAATTCCTCATCCATCCTTAAAAATGACATGCAGGGGAGTTTGGGGATGTCTTTGTCAGTTCATGATCCAAACAGAAGCAGTTGGTTTGTAAGAGGCAGTGGGGCAGGTCTAGTGTTTCAGGTTGTGGATTTGGCCAACCTGAGAAATTGAGAGCTTCAGAAAGAAGTGCAGGTTATAACAGCAAGTTCTCCAAATTAAACAGTTAACATTCAACAAATGTGTTGTCTAATTCGAGTGACTCGACCCTTATTTTACCTTGCAGTCAATTCTGTCACTGAAGTCAATTGACTGATTTTATGAACTCTGGGCATGTGCTGCATAGAATGTACAGAAATAGCTTTCTACATTCTGAGGTCATAAAAAGATGTAGGGTTTTTTAACTTAAAGTTCTGTGAACATGAGTCAAACAGAATGTGTATAGAATGAAGTACTACATTAGGTTGGAGAGAGTTTTCTGCAATAGAGGTTGTGCAACTCCTGTAATTTTTTTGTACTCTGACACTGAGCAACCTTTTCTGGCTGTTGAACAGTGGTGTCTGTTTCCAGTTCAGTGATTTTAGGTTTTCTTCCTCTGTTATTTCCCTCACTTACAATTTTCTTAAATGTTAAGAACCAAGCAAAAGCCAGACAAACAGTTTCTGATATTGAACTTGATAATAAAGTTGCAAAAATGAAGATGGAACAGCATTGGCTGCCCAGTTGTATTCTAGAATTCCTGTCTCTAAGTATCAACTTCCTGATCTTCTTCATTTCAGGGTGTTGTGGGAGGTGTGACAGGCATCATCACTAAACCTGTAGAAGGTAAGCGCTGAGGTTGCACTGCTTCAATGGTTTCCCCAAGAAAAAATGCTTCTTATTAAAATTAATGCCAAATTAATTTAAATGTTTGAAGTTAACTTTTTTCTTGTGTTGTATTTTATAGGTTATTGGCAGATAATTTGAGGTGTAGTCCTTCTAGTGAATAATCACATGCTTTCTAAGCACTCTCTTGGCTCTTCCATAGTTAGATATCACCAGAACCATGTGTTTTTGAGATGGAAATAGTGAACTTCCACTACACTTGCACAACTAAGAGTCTGAGATCATTTTAGTACTATCAACGTGTAAAAATGGCCTATATGCAGGTGTGAGAAGGGGCCTTGACACAGAGGACCCCTTGAGTGGGTGGGTTGTACATCACCAATGGCTGTGGACTGCTTCCAGTGCAGCCTGGAGCAGCAGTGCTTTCACTCTGTGCTTAATTCATATCTTCAAGTAGGTCATGAAAACAATTTCTTTTTCTTTTCAAGGGGCTAAAAAAGAAGGTGCAGCTGGATTTTTCAAAGGAATTGGCAAGGGGCTAGTGGGAGTGGTAGCCCGCCCGACGGGGGGTATCGTAGACATGGCAAGCAGCACCTTCCAGGGCATTCAAAGGTAAAATGCTGAGGAAATTCTGAAGTGCTTTCCATCTACTGGAACCCAGTAGCTCCTCCCATGTCTTTGTTAAATACAATAGACAGTATATACGTAGTTGCCTATGGAGGAGGTTGTGGAGTCACCTTCTCTGGAGACCACAGACTCGCCTGGATGTGTTCCTGTGCCACCTGCTCTAGGTGACCCTGCTTTAGTAGGGGGGTGGACTAGGTGATCCCCAGAGGTCCCTTTCAACCCCTACAGCTGTGCTTCTATGCTACAGGGTTGAGAATTGTCTAGTAGCCTGTAAAGAATCAATTTTATCATGATCTCTGGAAATTGGTCCTTCAGAATACATCCTGCCAGTGTGGTAGTTCAAGCAGATGACAGCTGGACTGTTTTCTTGTTTCACTCCCTCCTCTGTCTCAAGTGAGAGACCTTGTGCAGATTTCATTTTTGAGGTTGGCTGGTATACTGGTGACTGACTGCAAGTATCTAAATGCCATTTAGCATCTAAATGTCATTTCAAATGACAGTAAAAAGTCACCACTGAAGTTTTCAGAGGAAAAAAAAACCTGACCCTGCCAGTTTGAAATGGGGTTGTGAGTGCACACCATGGGCTGCTTGCACTGGGAGCAAGTGGGATATGTGGTTAGTGAAAGGGACACACTCTGAAGCCACACTGGTGGTGCTCAGGAGTGCAGTGAGCTGAGCAGAATGCTGTGCACTGTTTGTGGCAGGGTGGCAGAATCCACTGAAGAAGTGTCTCACCTCCGGCCTCCTCGCTTCATCGCCGAAGACGGCATCATCCGCCCCTACGACCGCCTGCAAGCTGAAGGCTCTGACTTGTTTGAGGTATGGCTTGCCCTGGAAATAACCTCCTCCTTCTCCAGCCTGCAGCATTCCAGAAGGTTTGGATTGCAAAGCAGCTGCCAGCAGTCTGTGGCTGTTGGTTACCAGTAGAAAACGTGTGGCCCTTTGTGTCAGGGAAGCCTGCGTAGCAGAGGAGACCCAGTCCCAGACCTCAATGCAACCAATTTCCTGGTTAATTTTCCTCTTAAATTAGCTTTTGCCTCTTATGTTCTCTAATTGCTTATCTCAGGCCTATGGAAAGAGGTAGTAGGATTAATAATTAATAGGGATTCTGATTGGAATGCATGGAAACAAAACCATCTCAATGCTCAGTTCTTATGTTTCACTTAAAGCTGAGGCTGGTTTACCAACTAAGCAGTTTTTCTATTTCATGTCCAGAGCTGGAATTGTTTGGCCTAGGATGGAATTGCTGACACTGGGGTTTGGGGGTGGTTTTTTTTTCTTTCTTTTTGGCTCATATCAGTAGTTCGTGTGAATTCTCCAAGTGCCATCTTTTGGTTGTCCCTTATGTGGTTCTGCTAGCAACAAGTCATGACTACTGGCATTGTGTGGGCATTTGCCTGCCTTCACATCTGGATGTGACTAAGGGATGGATGGTAGGAACAGCTGTGTTCAAGTCCTAGATAACTGGAATCCAGTTAATTTCCATTTTAGCCTTCAGGTTTTTTAATACACCCTCAAATGCTTGTTTTGTTGCTAAAATAACTGTCTGCATTAACATTTTAAAACAAAAACTTGTGTATTTGCTGCTTTATTGTAAATGTTCTTTTAATCCTTATTTCCTAATCTGTTTCTAACATTTCTTTCTCTTTCTCTCCTGCCACATGCAGCAAGAACTGGAGTAACAGAGTAAACACTTTCCATATTTCTATTCCTGTCACAGTCTTTACCTGCCTTAAGTATTTAGATTAAGGGCATGATTGCACTTAACATGTCCTCTCCCCTTCATTCAGACCTTTTCTGTGTAGCAGTTGAGTAAAACAATATTTCATGTTGTCCAGGATAAGAAAACAAACAAGATTAGATGAGTAACTTGAAAGAAACCAAGGAGGGTTTGTTTCCTGTATATTTGTTTTTCAAAAGATGCTTAGCTCCTTAAATGTGAACTTCCAGATGTTAACATGAATTTGCATGTATATAAAGATTAGATGTTTCTAAATTAAGTGATGCCTAAATTGAATTTCTGACACATCTCCTAAATGAACAAGCTAAGCTTAACAAACTCTTCTTAGCTGAAACTGTCTGTCTGCATTAAAATACACTGAGCAGACACCTCTCTGCTGCTAGTGCCTCTGGAGAATGTAATGGTCAGCAGTCAGCTTATTTTTATATTGCTTTTAAAAAGAAAACACTGGTGAATTTGTAATTAATGTAATGAAATGGAAGTCATTGTGATATACCACACATTTGATGCAGCTTCTTCCTACAGTGAGGTTTTTCATTTTATTTGTTGAAATATGTTTTTCCATGTAGCAAAAAAAATCAGTTACTCCTTGAAAAAGGTAGCACAGGTAGCAATGATGGGTGGGCATTTTGCAGCTCCTGCACACCTAATATCTCTTTTTCTTAGATCTAAATGGTGCAGCTAGGAATTGTATAAATAATAATAAAAAATAAATCCTCTGTATAATTCACCAAACACAGTTTTTTCTTTTCAGAAGTTTTGGAGTTGTTTGGTTTTGGAGTGAGTTTGGTTGGTTTTGGGGGAGGGTTTTTGCTCGTGTTTTGGTTTTTGTTGGTTTGGTGTGTGTTGTTTTCTGGGGTTTTTTGTTGGTTGGTTGCTTGTTTTAAATAACATCTAAAGGTTAGTGTTGGGAAAGTTTTGCTTTCTAAAGTGAATTACAAGCAAGAGGGGAATTATCTTTACAGGAAAAGAGGATATTTAACAAGGGAGAGGAGCCATGAAGTCAGTTTTATATGCATTTAGTGCATATAAAAAAATGAACTAGTGCTGTTCATTTCTGTAACCAATGTTGGGCCAGTGTTACAAACAGCTGAACCAGAATCTGCACCCTCTCATCTGGTGGAACTCCCTTCAATGCATATATCCCTGCATCTAAGTAGACACTTAGAAGGTTAAAACCTTGTCAGGTTACCTTAGAAGAATGCCTCAGTACCATCCAGTGGCTGGACAAAGAAGTGTTAGACTGCAGTACTCACTTCTCTGTGAAATCCAGATGTTGGTAAGCATTAGAAGTTGTCTTAGGTATTTTTTATATATATATATATATGGGTCTTAACAAGTTACTTTTATCCACTCTGATTTTTTTATGTTGGTGGTTTCTGTTTTGTGGAAAATATATGAAGGCCAGCTGGAGTAGCTAAATAAATGGCCAGCTGGAGTAGATAAATTCACTTGTGTGTACTTGCTTATGCAGTGCATTATCCCAGGAGTGCTGGATCTGATGTTTCCAGGCTGTACAGGGAGCTGTTCAGTCAATTCCAAAGCAGTTGTGTGGCAGGGAGAACACTGTGCTAGGTTTCAAGGAACTGCAGATCCTATTTATGGTTGAGTCACTCTTCTGTAGAAATTTGCACTGGTTCTTTCATTGCCCTGTAAAATAAAAAAGGTGTTGAGCTTCTTTGAAGTGTTCTAATATTCTCATAAAAAGAAAAGCATTGGATAAAGATGCCTGAATTTTGAGAGTGTGCAGATCATGGAGAGATTTGCATCAAATGCAACTCTTTTTTTTACCCAGCTCCACCTTTGCCCACCATTGTGCTCAGGTCTGTCAGGTGGGTTGGGAATAGCTCTGAGAAACACTGCATCTCTGAATCTCAGGGGAACTCATATTTCAGTAACATCTTGCATGTAAAATCTAAAAATCCTCTTGGGATTGTTCCTGGAGTGAAAAGAAACAGACTTTCTCTGGAAAGCTGCAGTTGAAATGAAGGAACCTCCTCACAAATAAATCTTTTTCAGTAAGTGGCAAGTCTCATTTATGTATATTTTATAGTTTCAGAAACTGGTGAGGTGGTCAGAAAGCAATATATATATATTATATAAGATGGGGATCCTCTATTTTTGGTTGCTGGAAAATGATGAACTAATGTTTCTTATATTGTATATCACTAGGGAGCAAATTGGGGCAAACACTGATTTAAACTCTTGGATATTCATTATGAGCTTGCAGGAATTTGGGGGTCAATTGGAATGCATGATGATGCTTTAAGTCATTTGTTAATCTTTTAAATAATATATCAAAATAAAATGCAAATGTGAAAAGTTGAAACCTCTGATTCTAATGTAAGCTGAGTTGACAAAAGAGTTTTGTGTTTTGGAAGTCTTAGCTATAGAGAGTTCTTCACCTGCACCATTGATCATGGACAGGTAAATGTAGAGTCAAGTTTATCTTCTTGTGGCAACTTCCCAGTTTTATAGGTCCAGCTATGGAAATACAAAAGGGAATTTGGGAATGGAAATAAAAAATAAAAATAAAATAAAAGGAATGGAAATACAAAGGGGAATAACAAAAAACCTACTGAATTTTTAGTCTTCCCCCATTAACTTGTTGTGAGGAGTTTGTCAGAACCAAGGTAATTCACTGTCATGCAGAGGCTGAATTTCACAGTCAGAGCTGTCAAATGAACTGCAGGTCATCTCCTTTTGCTGTGAAAAACATCATTTTGGGGCACCCAGTTGCAGGCTTGGCCAACTGTTCATCTGAGGTATGTGCTCCCAGGCAGAGCATGTCTGGCCTTCAGTCTTCCTGGGGTTCCTCCCATTCCTACCCAGGAGCTGCACATTTGCCATTAAAACAGAGTTATGCTAAAGAAGGTGATTGTAATTGCTTCCAGCTGATAAACCTCCCATTCTTGGATGTTGTGCTTGTGTAAGTCTTGGCTAATTTCTACTAATTAAACTTTCTATACAAGTGTCATGTGTATTTTGTAAAGATTTGTTTGCACTGACTTCACAGTCCTGCCAGTAGAGGGTAGAGTGTGAGCTGCATATACCATAGGCTAAATCTCAGCTTGTCACTTCATCTCTGGTGATAGCTGCAAGCTCTTCACCTTGGCAATAAATGGTAAGCTTTTTCAAGACACTAGTCATTGGAGTTTCCTCTTTTTTGAAGTGATTGAAGTAAGGGAGTGTCTACGTGTTGCATATTGCAATGAGAATTCATGATCTCTGCATTGAATACACCCTGTGTACAGAAAAGGTTCTTTACTATTTGTGTTTATGATGATGTATTTATTCTGTGATGATAAATATAGTTGGAAAGTGAATTCTAGCCACTTTACAGATATAAAGGCAAACAAGATGATAACAGAAAATATATATTTAATTGTAGTAAACCATTTCTGTCCTGAAAACCAATATGAGGAATGTTTACTCAATGCTTCAGAAGCCTGATCTTGAGGTGCATTGAGTAGTTGTTACTTGATGGTTTATTTCTAAGGGTGTGAGTCCCCTGCTGCCACATTTTAAAGGTGCCACTGCAGGATTTTCCCTCTTGAATTGCTCAAGAATTATGAGCATGGCAAGGAGATGAAAAGTGAAGGAATGTTTAATAGTGTCAGTTCCACCTTCCAAAGGGAAAGCATCAGACTTTCAGGGACTTGGCTTCAGGACTGAGAACACTAAGAGCCTGTCTTGAAAGAACTAGTTCAGTGAGGTAACCTTTTCAAAGACTTTTGAACTGAAAACACAGCTTCAAGTTTTCCTTTTACAGGCCCAGAATGATTTTGTGTTTCTGTTTCAGAAGCTGCACATCAGGAAGCTGGACCAGGAGAGCTATCGATGCCACTGTGCACTCCCCAGAGGCAGAAGGGGAAGCCTCCTAGTTACCAATAGGTGTGAACATCTGCACTCCTTGGAGGGCTTGGCTTGGTTTCAAGTGGCTGTGAGGCTAAGTCTCCACTGGCTGCCATCCTCTGCTTATGTACACACTCCAGCTGAGCTGATCCAAAGCCTGGAGAAGGCCTGGAATGGAAGGCCAAAGGGCAATGGTTGAAATGAGCAAGGAGTGGATGGAGATGAGAACTAAGGCAGAAGTTCTTTCCCAGCAGAGTGGTGACCACTGGCACAGGGTGCCCAGGGAGGTGGGTGAGGCCCCATCCCTGGAGACATCCCAGGTGGGGTTGAGGAGGCTCTGAGCACCCTGCTGTAGCTGAGATGGCCCTGCTCTCAGCAGGGGTTGGACTGGATGAGCTCTGCAGCTCCCTTCCCACCCAGACATTGCTGGGATTGTGATTCCATTCACAACTGGCCCCTGTTTTCCTCTTGGCATGTTAGCTGACACTGGAGCTTTTAATCACTGGAGGGACATCTAGGTAGCAGCTTGAAACTCATTCTTTCTGAAGTCTACTAGTAACTGTGCCCCTGTGTAGTTAGAACAAAGGTGTCTCCCTGCCTTCAGCTGGTAGATGCTGGCCTAGGAACTGCTTAGAATTGACTCTGGTGACCCTCTAATACCCAGTTCTAGTAGAATGCTTGGATTTGGAGGGCTGGCTGGGTTTTGAAGAAGTTGGCCTGTGCATACTGTAGATCATCCATGGGTCTTGAGGAGAAAGTGCTTATCTCAGAATATGCAACATATGGTTCCACTGTGACTGAGTGGGTACTTAAAATCCAGATAAATTGCCTTCTCAAACATTTCTATTCTTGGGTGGTGGGTGGGTGGTTGGTTTTTTTGGGGGGTGGTTTTTGCTCTGTTGTGGGGGCTTTTTGGTGATTGAGTTTTGGGGGAGCGGTTGGTGTTTGGTTTTCTTGTTGGTTTGGGTTTGGTTTTGTTTGTTTTGTCAAAGTTGAATCTGAATTCCTTTCTTCTGCACAGGAGAGTGATCTATGTAAAAGAAGTGGAGATTTTAGGCCATTTAACAACAGACTGGGATTACTTATTTGAAGACTTTACATGCTGTCCTTCCTATGAAGCCAATGTTTTAAAATTAACTGTTTTGGTAAGAAAAGTAGGATTTATTTATTTTTTTCACTTTAAGACTATTTGGAGGTCCAAACATGCTCTTAACTTAGGGTTCTAACTGCTAATTTTGGGACTATGAGTCAGGATTTGCTTCAATTTTCTTGGGAGAGTTAGGTTGAACAGAGGCCCTGCTGCAGTATCCCAAGTTGACATTCAAACCATTGAAGGATCAGATTCTGCATTCTTGTTTTGTGAGTCACCTGAACACTTTTATTCCCCTCTGCAACAGGATCAAAGGATGTTCCAGAGGAAGGACAGTACAGGTCATGAATGTGTAAAGAGAGTTCAGCTTCAGGATGAAACTACAGCAAGGGTATATTCTTTTTTTTTTTTACCTTTTATCTTCTTTCCTTATGATACTGTTAACAGTTGCTGCAACTCAGCATGTAAAAAGATGGTGAGATTCAGGGACCCTCTTCTAGAAAAGGCTGCTGTGCCTGAGGATCATATTTTCATGTTGAAAAATGAATTTAATCAGGAAAACAATGAGCAAAGATAGTCTAAAGCATTCAAGGGACTATATGCATTAATAAATGAAGGTGGAATTTGTGTAGTCTTGGGTTCTGTGTATTAAAATTCACTGAAGAAAAAATTCATATTACTGAAGTACTAGATGAAGTTGTTTATAGTCTCTAGGATTCAACATACCTCTGAATTCTGCTGCCTCCTCATTATTTCAAGATCACTGGACAAGCTACCTTGTGTGAAAAGATTTCCCTGAGATTCCTGTTGAGGTTGATTTATTTTGGGAATTAGGCTGGAATTACTTAGGTCAAGTCAGGCTGACCATCCAAGCTTCTTGTTATTATGTTAATATTATATATATTTTATCTGAAAAGTACAATATATTTGCTGCTAGTTGAGACAAGATGGTTTTTAAGATCGGGTTCAAGAACTAAATGCAAATTACTGCTTTAGTTATATTGCTTTGTTCATTTAAGATTTTTCTAATTTTAGGATTGGTAATTTCCATTTGAAATGATCCTGCTGTGAATTTCAACTAACTATACAGTTTGAGAATGGTCTTCTTTATAAATGTTTTCAAGAGTGCTTGCTGTCATTTATATTTACTTTTAATTTTCATGAATGGTTCTCATGTATTCCTGGATAATAAGGCAAACTTCTTGGTTGTTTGACCTGAACTTAATCCCCTTCTGAGGCTATTTTTTTTTTTTCTGAAGCTACATATCTAACATGAACTAGCCAGTGCCTGTGTAGAATTTTCTGTTTATTGAATTAGCTATATTTAGTAGCATCTTATGGAAGAAAACTGCAGCTCCTGTGCTTCAACTTCTTGTCAATATGTTGCTTTCCAGAGGATTTGCTGTGCCATCCAGGAAGCCCAGGCCACGAGACAACAGCAGAAGCTGGTGAAGCAAGCATCACTGCAATTGAAGAAACCCCAGGCTCTGTCTTGATGTGGCAGGATTTGTTGGGTTTGATCTTGGGTATGAAGTTCTATCCCTGAAATTGAATAGAAGCAACATGGAAGCACTGTGAAGAAAGTGAACTATGAGGCCTTTTTTTTTCCAAGTTAATAGCCATAAACACTTTATTTAAGAAGCTGTGCCTCTTCCTAAAATGATGGATTTAATTATTTTGAAATATGCATGAAATTACTATTTCTGCTAAACTACTTTCCCACTCTGAAAAGTGCTGCACTGCTTCATGTCAGGTGTTCTTGTTAAAGAGAGTCTAAAATAAAGTGGGTATGTGATTTTGCACTCAAGTTCATGGTTTACAGATAGGTTGTAGTAATAATAGTTCTATTTTCTTCATTTGGAAAAAAAAAAGCAAACAAAAAGCAACTTCTGTTATGACTGAAACCTAAATTTTTGGTTTAAGCAGGGTTCTCCTTAAATGAATAAAGAAATGTACACAACTGTACACTTATATAACACAGATAATAATTTTCTCTTTCTTGAGTTGTAGAAAATACTGCACTGGAGCAACATAAGAATGAGTATGAAAGAAATGCACTATTATGGTCTGGAAATGCTTAACTTTGCAATGTTGTCACACAGCACTTGAAACATGGCAAGTAGCATTCAGCTGTCAGGAGCATGTGTCACTGCAGCCTCAGGACTGCTCCAGGAGGAGCAGCTTGCTGCTTTTAGACAGCATTGTCTGCTGCAAGCTTCAATCCAACTCGTTTGCTTTCCAGAAGGAGGGCCAGTTCCTTCAGGTAACAGTCACTACTGAGGTGATACTGCTGGTGCAGCTTTGCTTCTGAAAGCTGTTAGGAACATAACTAAGCACACTTAAAGCACACATCTAATTCCCCATGGCACAAGCAATTCTGAGCAGTCCCATTCCTGACATGAGGCACATAGGTGAGTAACTGTCTGGGTCAAGGACTATATGGACAAAAAAATTCAGGGATCAATAAGCCAAGATCCCTTTCTGTCAGTCTTTGTCTCTGGAATAAGATACTGTCCTTGCAAATACTGAACTCCTGCAAATTTTCTCTTTCCAACTTACTTGGTCAGAGTGATTTCTGATGCATTTTGTACTAGGTAGAGCTATAGAGAGAGATGTGGAGATAAAAAATGACCCTGTTCTTGCACAGATCTGTTCAGGAGGTGGAGCAATTGTGGGAACTAGGCCTGGATTTTCAACCTCTGCCTAGGATTTAAGGGCTGGTGGCTTCTCTAGATGTGCTCTTAACCTGTGCCTTTGATCCCACCAAAGCTAGAAAGCTGAAGGTGTTAGTAAGCAAGCTGCCAAACACAGAACTCTCAGTACAGCTGTAGACATGATTTTATTGGTGTTGTATGCACATGGTTCTTAATCTGGTTTGCTATGATGGAAAAAATGTGGTACAGCCTTGAATTCTGTGATACCCCCTATTTTCTATTCAAACATTAACTGTGGGCATATGTATTTTCAAGCCTGTGGTTGAAAAAAAAAAAGACAATAAATGTTATATGCAGTTATTTGTGCTATGAATTTAAATGTTATTTCTGGGTTACATGATTTGCTGTTGGTTTGTCACATAACACTGGAAGTATATGAAAAAAACCAAGAGTGCTAACATAGTGCAGAAGAGCTTTCTACAGCCCAGCATCTCTTTCAGCTTGGTTTCTGGCATGAAAGTGTGATGTGTTTGCCTTTGAATTGGTAGTTGAAAATGGATTTCACTTGAGTCTACCCTTGGAGCATGTTTAGGTGTCACCATGTCCCTGTTTATAGGTGGAGACTTCAGATGGCACATCTCTGATTGCAGTCTTGATTCAGTTCTGCATTTCTCAGCTCTGGGTGGAATTGTGACCAGGAGACAGTTGAATGTCTCCCTTGGGATGTGGGAAGGTACTGGGAGGTACCATGCTCAGCACAATAGCCTTGAGAAGCAGCAGGGTTCTGGAGAACCATTTCTTACAGGAAATGCAGGGCTTTGCAGTTTTGGATTGCTGGCTGGATTTGAACTGGTAGATGGCACTAAAAATTCCAGGGGTAATAGCAGTGACTGACCTTTACCACTTGGATCAAGCATCAGGAAGACACAAGGGAGATCATTTGCTCCAGAATTGAATTTCTTGCTTAGAGGAAGAGGTATTCTTTATTTTACTACTAGGCTTCCCATGCTTGTCCTGTGCTTTCCCCACGTGTTCCATTCCATTTTACCACCTGTCCTGCTTTTGCTCTTCAGTTGTTTATTTGACCCAGGCCTTTTGCTTTCTCTCCAGCTGGAAATACCATTGGCTGTACTAGCATTTGCCCTCTGGCAGCTTGCTTTGTCTGTTCCCTTTCCACTCTGTTCCTCAAGAAGATGCACCTTCAAGTGCTGGCTGCAGTTGTTGAAGGCCAAGGAGCATCTCTTGTCCAATTACTACATGTGTGCTCAGCATAATAACTGCAGATTCAATCCTCTTCAGATGCTCTGTAGGAATGAGGCTTTGTTGGGGTGTAGGTGTGTGAACCAGAAGTGCTGCATTTCTCCCAGATGCTGCAAAGTGAAAGAGATTTTGCAAGTGTTTTGGGTTTTTTCTTGTTGTTAATACTGTCTGGCAATAAAATGATTTCCCATACCCGTGAGATTCTGTTTCTGTGAAGCTCTGGAGTGTCACTGTTGCTGAAGTTGATCACACTGTTGAGATCTTCCTAGACCTTTTTGTACTCCAAAAGCTCTCCAAAATGTTTGCTTCTCCAAAGCCAAGTTTTGCTGACTACAAGTCATGGAATAGTAGCTTGTTCATGACCCCATTACCTCCTGGGACCACTGCAGGTTGCTCTGGTTCTTCAGAAGCTCTTTTTTGGTTTTGTTGTTGGGTGGTTGGTGGTTTTTTCCCCAAGGCCTGGATGGGTTTCTTCAGTATCCTTTGTGAAACTTCCTCAGTCCTTTCTGACATGGACAAGAGCAGAAAATGATGATACAATCCAACTGCTTCCCCTCTGCTTTTGCTGCTGATTCTAGAAGCATCTCATGCTTTACAGAAAACAAGGGGTGAAGACATGAGGAAGTTTGGAATAGGCAGTGGGGTGTGTGTGGCTCTTCCTAGGGTGGTGCCAGTCTCTGGCTTTTTTTAGTGATTAATTTACAGGGATCATTTTCCTTGAACTTTAATCCAGTCTGGAGACTATTAAATCTTCACATGCTGACTTAGTTTGAAAATATGATCAGCTTCTTCACTAATTTATTATATGAGCTTGGTCCATTTTGCTGTGAACTGTTCAGAGAGATTTTTATCATCCCTTTTGGTGGGAATTTTAATGGGATTTTATTCAGACTTTTTCCTCTTAAAGTACACTGTATTCATTAAGTTTATTAAATAATTATCTGCAGTATTGCAGTAACCAGCCACTGAAAGCTACTTGAGTGAAGTATCTCTGGCTGTAGCTGGACTATGCAATCTCAAGAGGTATTTTCCAATCCCAGCTATGATATGATTCTTTCACTGTAAGAAATCTCAAATCCCCCTTTCTCACAAAGCAAAGCCCCAAAGGTGTGAGGTTCTGTCTTTGGTTAATTTCAATTACACCCAGCAGAACAACTTCACACCATTTCCCATCATGTTTAACCTTTGTCTCAATACTTGCAGAGTCTGGAAGAATGGATAGTTGGTTGTAGACAAGGAAAAAAGAGTGGTTTAGTAGTAAAAGATTCAATAGATTTAGAGGGGATTAATTCTGAAGTTGAAGGCATAAATCAAGTAATTAATCCTAACAAGGAACTCTAAAGTTTTTGTTTTATTGCTGGCAATAAATATGCTTTTTTTCCTAGTAACATCATTGCACTAGGTAGATCCTACTCTTGTTTTTTGGTTGCTAACAAGGATTATTTGTATAAGGGGATTTTATGTCACTCAAGTGTATTTAGAAATAGAAAACATTCCATTTTAAAACTGGAAAAGTGGCTTGTGAAACCTTTTGAAATTACCTAGCAACTGTTTAACACAAGAATTCTTTCAACAGCTCAGTCACTTTAGTCACACCTGAGTGAGAAGACTTAATTTGGAATAGTTGCCAGTGCACTGATGACTTGAAGAGAAATCTGAATATAAGAAGTGGAAGGATCTGAGAATCAACTCAACTACAAGTCTGCATGGAAAAACCCAAGCTTTAGTTTCTGCATTAGAGGTTTCTGGACAAAGGTATGCTCTTGAGGGCCAGGGCAGTTAGCTGTTAAACATCCAGTGCCACAGCAGGTGAGGGGTAGGCTGAAGGAGAAGAGAATAAAATATTAGACATACAGATGTAAAATGACATGAATTCCAAGCATATGCATATTATTTACTGATGGTTCTGATGCAGTTCCCTTGTGTGGATGATGAATCTCATTTGCATATCACTAAGTGACAATGATGCAAATCCATGGATCTCCAGACTTTAGCATTTATTCTCTCTGTGCTGCAGTTTCCTCCTCTTTTGGAGTTTTCAAGATGTTTGTCAGCAACTGAGGTGGTACCTTGTTTATTTTCAGACACTTGACTGTCTAAAGGAGAAAAGCTGATGTACAAAAGAAATAACACTAGAAAAGCAAGACCTGATCTCAAGGAACATCTGCACTTAAAACTTCATTTAGGTCATTGTATCCTTGCCCTTTCTACATGTCCACAAGTTAACTTTGAAATGATTTTACATTTTTTATGTATTTCCTAGTGAGAATGTTCACTCTCCATGCTGATCTAGTCTTCAGTTTGCTTGGGCCAGGGAGGAGGGAGGCAGGGGGAATCCTGTGCTGTTGGCATGGTAGGTTGGGAGTGAGGGCAAGTGAAAGCAGGATGGTGACAGATCTGTATTGAAAGGCAAACAACTGGTCAAAAGCTAATCTGATCTTCTGAAATCCTGACAGGAATTCATTTCACATGAGTAACAGGGAAAATGCCACATCTAGTTCTGAAGACAAACTGTGTTACTTGAAAACAACATTTGTGTTGAATTTTAACAAGGAGAAGAGATTTTTTTTTGTGCTTGGATTCAGTCAGGGAGGCAGAGCCAGTCCCTGCTACTGTCCTGGAGGCAGCAGATGGAACATGGAAAATGCTCTTTATTGCTCATATGCCAACACTCAGACTCCAGTGGCCACTCTGTGCCCGTGTTGTTTCTAGACTCTGCTGCTTATCAGAGGTCAGCACAGGGTCAGCATGGAGAGTTCTTACACTGTACAGCTGCACCCCAGCTCAGTTTGATGGCAGAGTTGCTGAGGGTGCCTCTGTGCCACTGCTGTGTCATTAATTAAGATGTTAACACTGGTCCCAGTACAGACCCTGAGGGACAGCACTGGTTCTGTTCTCCCATCTGGACATGGAGCCGTTGCCCACCATGCTCTGGGTGCCACCATCCAGCCAACTTCTCACCCACTGACCAGTCCCCCCACCAAACCCACATCTCTCCAACCTAGAAAGGAAGGTTTGTTGGGGGACTGTGTCCAAACCTTGGCACAGTGAAGGTGGGTGATGCCCCCAGCCCCTCCCTTGTCCCCTGGGGCAGTCAGTTCACTGTAGAAAGCCAGGTTGGTCAGGCAGGGCTTGCCCCTGGGAAAGCTCTGCTGGCTCCTGAATCACCTCCCTGTCCTCTGTGTGCCTTGGCATATCTTCTAGGATGATTCTTCACACTTCAGGAGAGCCCATCAACCCTGAGTAATTCAGATCTGGTAAGCATCAAAGGAGAAGACATCTCTCAGTGGTTCTGAAATCTTGAAAATGAGAATATTCTTTAAACTTCGAGCTAATCACAAAGCATTTTTGTTGGTGGTGGTTTTTGTTTGTTTCAATCAGTGTGCTGTAACTAAAATCAGTGTGAAATTTGATAAATGACTGTGTCCTGCTTCCAAATGAGCTGCTGCTGTAAATTGTTGTTCCAGTAGCTACCCACAAGGTGGGGGAAGGAGTCTTTCTATTTTACTGCTGTTGTGGTATAGCTTTGCTCCCTGGAAACCACACTGTTCCAATCAGCTGGTGGCTATGGTCAGTGCAGAGCATAGAGCCATAAATCAGGGGCTGGCAGTAGCTTTCCAAACTGGAGAAACAAGTCTGGAGTTTTAGAAGTGTTGGAAAAAAAATATTCTGCATGTTTTCTTACTTGTAGCCAGTGTTAGAGGAATTGGTTCAGCTCCCCATGTGTACCAGTTGTTTTGGGGGTAATATGAAGTCCTCATTCTGCTGATGCTGCTGTTGGATTGCAGAGGTTAATCTGCAGGCAGCCATGGAACAGTCACAGAAGCTCTGTCCTGGTTTTCTTCAGTGCATCTAAAAAACTCAGATGTAAGGCAGCTCAAGAAACCATCACAGAACTGTTTTAATTGGTCTGAAGTTCACCATCTAATTTTAGCAATTTGGTGAGAGATTTTAGGAAAGACCATGGTAGCTGCTCCACCTATTCCAAATAGAACTTAAACTACATTGCAGCTAAATGAAAATTAAGAGCAAGGCTGTTGTGTATTTGGGTCATGGCTGCTAATCCAGGCTGCTGCTAGAGAACTGGGCTTCTCTCAACTGCTGCAGCTCTGGGGCAGGAGCCCCTCTGGCCCTTGTGAGCTGCCAGGTGTTTGCAGAATGCCACCCAAGCTCCCCTGCAGCTGGCAGGAGCTGAACCTGGCTCAGCCTCTTTGCCTGGCTTTCTGGCTAGGGTGTTGGTTGCAAGTGTGCTTTGCTTTGGTGCTTTTAGGATACTTTCCAGCTCCTACTTCCTGAAGATTCTCTTGCCAGTTGTATGAGAAGAAATCCCCAAAGCAGGCAGTAGGTAAGGCTCTTTACAGGCAGCATTTGACCCTGTCTCTTTACTGGCAAAAATACTGAATGAAAGAAAAGTTCATCTTCACTGTAGGGGAATTCAGCATTTTCAAGAGGTTGTTGCTGTTATGAACTCTTGGTTCCTTCTGCCACCTCTCCCACCTCCCTAACCCTGTGGCTTGCAGGGCTTGCAGGCAGGGAGAAAGGAGAGGGAAAGAAGGCACTTGCTTCCTAGCAGCACCAGCTGCAGCACTGCTGCCCTTGTGACTTCATGGCCCATCTAGAACATCCATCCTGGGGAGCCAGCAAGTCACAGAAGGACTGTTTCCTAGTTCCTAATTTGGTCTTTTTATTCTTGGAATGGTGCTAGCCATTGTGTGTGACAATACCTAGCCTGCTGCAGGAGCAGCTTTGTGACTGCAGTGGCACAGAGGGCAGGCTGAGCTGGCTGTGGTGGCACTCACACCTCAGATATGCTGAGTTACAGATTCTAGATGCCCTCTTGTTTCTTTGTAGTTATTTCTGGGGCACCTGCCTGACTAATCTAGAGGTATTAGAAGAATTCAGGTACTTAGAAAAAAAGAACAAGAAAAAGTGGAATGGAGAAACTTTTTTTGTGGGCACAAAACTTCCTTTCCAGAGCTAACCATTTAGGAGTATTGGTTTGGGGAGTTCAAAGGTAGCCTGACCCACTTCTTCCTATTTCATCTGTGCCCTCAGCTGGGTAAATCCAACTGCTTGTCAAACCAAACTCCATCAGATCAGGCTGAACAGATCAGTCAGCTGGGGCTCAACATCAGTGAAACCTGTCAGTGGTGGGAAGGAGCAGCTGGAAGGAGCAGTGAGTTTGGCACCAACTGATTTGCAGCATCAAATCTCAGACGAAGCCTAAGTAGCTGTTGTTTTGTGTTTACTCTTCTGACATGTGCTTATGCTCATCAGAATGAGAAGCTGGAGTATTTCAAGGTTATTTCTGTGCTTCAGAACATCTTCCAGAGGAACTGTCATTTATCAGTATGCTTTGGGACTTTGCTTACTGCCCTATCATAGTTAATTCAACAACACATTGCCAACCTTCCTATTCTGTTGTGGCCATTCACAGAAATCAAAGCACCAAATTACTGCTCCTCTGCTTTGCTTCAGCAAAACAGAAGGTAGATATTAATTTCTCACCTTTTCTTTCTCACAGCCTGAATGTGACTAATCAGAGGATACTTACAGCTAAATAGAAGCAACACAATGATCTGGAGTGGATTAGTTTAGGAGAGGCACATTTCACTTTTCCCTTGCTGGATTAATTTTCTGTCAGGTTAACACATGAGTACTTGGAAAGGGAGAGAAGGGCAGTTGCCTTTGGGTGATGAGAAGCTGTTGGGTTGGCTCAGCTTAATCCCAAAAGTTAGCAGTGCTAAAGAATTAGTTGAAATCAGATGTGGTTTCTTTTGAACTAAGCTTTTCATTGAGAAGTGACAGCTTGCCACACTGGTTCTGGTTTGGGTGAAGAATTGTGTACTCAAAAATAAATGGAAAAAAAAAAGTATTGAAGCTGACAGTGGAAATCCTCTTGATTTTGGAGTGTTGGTGTTGTCTGGTAGGAGGTGGTGCAGTTTGGGTGGCTTTGTTGCCTTTGTTCTTCACTCTGTGTGGAGGTGTGGGACAGATGAACACTGCTCACACTGGCAAAGGGCAGTGAATGAAATGCCATACAACCAGAGGCAAGAGGAGTGTGAAACTCTAGCAGAGAGGCTGTTGGCAGGCAAGCAATTGATTCATCCACCAGCAGACACATCAGTGTGTGACATCTTCCAAGGCCCATGCCAGATGAGCAACAAGTAGGCAGCTAAACCTCCAGATCCTTCCAGGACTGTCAGTCAGGTGCCAGTGTGCAATAAATAGGATTCAATTTAGGATCCAGTCACCAGTGGACCTAGTCAAGATAAATGGAAATAAAGGCTTTGCAGGGTGGAGTCCATCAAAGGTGTGAGCATACCTGTCCACTGGGGGTCAGGGCAGGTAACTGCTTGCTACAGGATCAGAGTGCTTCCAAAGAACTGGGGCAAGAAAGGCTTTTTAATATTTCAAGTTGAGAAATGCCCCAGGAAAATGGTGGGAGAGCACAGCATGTCTGCACTGGGGCCACCTGAATTTTCACCTGCTTGGTCAAGAGACTTACTTGTGCTTTCTTAGTGCAACCTGAAAGAGATTCCATTCCAGAGATAAAAAGCAACCCATGGCAGCAGAACAGCATTGCCTTTTCAACACACACGAGTGTTTCTACTATCAGTTTTCCTTAAGTACATGTTTCTTTTTAAGCTTCCAGGTGGAGGGCATGCATAATATATTATTCAGTTCCATTATAGGTGAGAAGGGCTTGGGAAAAAAAATCCTTTATGCAAAATGCATTTCCATTTGGGAAAAACAACTGTGTAATAAAAAAGACAATGATGAACTCTGCTTTCAGCATTCACTCTGGACTAAAAGCTGGGGAGAGATGGTTTGTTGGGGCAGGGTGGGAACAACAGATCTTGTCTTGCATTTCTGAAGTAAAGCTAAAATAACAGTTTTAAGGGTGGATTGTGTGAGTGAGGAGGGTGTCATGTGCTAGTGAGTACTGCTTTGCATGGTCTGTGTTAGATGAGGAAATGAGGAGTTTTATTTACCATCCTATCAGCTTGTACAAGCTAAGTGACACACAAGATGAGTTAGCTGAGATCTCCAAAGAAGTGCTGACAAGAATAGTCTGTTGTGGAGCATAAAAACCACTTTCTGCTTGGAACATGGCAATGCTGTGACAGTAGCAGACTTGAGCAACAAAATGATGGAAGTGATGGTCATTTAAAGGTATCTTAGCCACTTCATAACAGAAATAGCCACTGATCAAATCACAGCTGCTTCCTGGAGCCCTTTGCTTCACCCTGAGAGAGGATGAGCTGGGGATTGCAATCCTGGTTTGGGATTGTTGTGCAGTTGCTGATGCTGTCCCAGACTTCTAGTGTATCTTGCACCACAGTTCTTAGCACTTTAAAACCTCACTGCTAGACACTCCAGTTTCCTATCTGCCAGATAGCTTTGCAATGCTGCTGTAACCAACTGCTGGTTTATGTTTGAGAAGTAATCAAAAATAACTATATAAATACCAGGTTAAAAATGTCTGTTGTTGGTTTTTGGTGTTTGGTTTTTGGAGGAAATGGGTGTGAAGACAACAGAGCTTTTGCTGTCCAGAACTTGTCATGGCTTGATGAGATCTAGTTCCACATAACCTTGGCAGTGCTGGTTTTGGTCATGTCTTTTGAATCACTTTCTAAAGCATTAGTAGGATATGCTCTAATAAAATTAGCTTTTGTTCTGATTAGGCATAGATTTTCCAAAACTCTTCCTTCCAGTTAGTGGTGAAGCTGACAGCATTTGGCTCATTTCAGAGGCCATCTCTAAGCACAGGGAAGAGAAGAAGGTTATCAGGAGTAGCCACCATGGATTCATTCCAGGGAGGTCATGTCTGACTGATCTGAGAGCCTTCTCTGATGGTGTAGTCACACCCTGGGTGGATGCAGGGAGAGCAGGGGCTGGTGTCTGCCTTGTCTGCAGCAAGGCTTTTGACACCATC
>JAOEGS010006365.1:36625-47436 GCA_025447755.1 Corythornis vintsioides | reverse complement strand
TTCCCAATCCACCTTATTACACTGTAACTAAACCCACACTTCTCAAGCTTGGCTGTGAGGATCCCATGGGATACTGTTTCATAGAATATAGAATATCATATATAGAATATCATAGCATAGAATCAGGTTTGGCTACAGCAAATTTTGTAATACAACTTTCTAGATACTTTTGGTCTGTAAGGTGGAGTTGTCCTGAGCTGAACATTAGGCTTTTATGTTTGATAAGAACCCACAAACTACTCTTTTAAAATAAGAAAAGATCTAGGTATTGAAGTGCAATCTACTTTACTGCTCAATCCTTTGTTTCCACTTCTGGATACATTAAAATACTTATTTTACTTGGAAAGGATTCTAATCTCCAATGAAAAAAAAAAAAACAACAAAACAACAACAAACAACAAAACAAACAAATAACCAGTTCTAATTGTATTTAAATGAAAATATTAATTTTAAAAGTAAAATACTGAAATTTTTTTTTATGTAAAGTTTTGTCTTGCTTGTTATGAAATGTGGGATAAAAGAAGAGAAATCAAGGTAATAGAGAGAAAAAGAAGTTTTTTCCACTTTGATCAAAGTTGTTCTCCTAAAAGCTAATAGAAAAAGAGAGTGTATGCAGTAGGAGAAAATGTGGAAAGAGGGACAGTTTCCTAAGGATGAGTATAGAAATATGTCTTGGGTATGATTATGAAATCCAAAATGTTGCTAGAATTGAAAATTTTAAGACATATAAAAAGCAATTTCTACAAGTACATGGTCAACTAAATGAAGACCAGGAAAAATGGGGTGGTGATGATGAAATGAGTGAGTGTAAAGGACTAACACACTTAGGATTTTCTTTATCCCAGTCTTTACAGGCAAGCTGTGTTTTTATGTCTCCTAAGTCTTTATGCCTTGCAGGGAAGTTGGAGGAAGAGTTACATTACTCTTAGTAGTAGGGGATCTACAAGGGGCAAGTTATTTAAGCTGAGTGCATGCAGTTCAATACAACAGGATGGGATGAATCCAAGCAAATTGAGAGAGTTGCTCTATGTCATTGTGAAACCATTCTGTCACCTTTGAAATGTCATGTGAGATGCCTGATAACCGATAAAAGGGCTAATGTGAAATCTTCTTATGGACAACATAGTTATCGAGAGACTTTCTTGCTAACTTTCTTCGACAAAAGATAGACATCTATAATCATATGAGGATTAGTCTCAGGTTTTCTCTGCATTCAGATATAATTGAAAAATAATAACTTATGCTGCTTTCTTTCAACTTTTAGAAAAGTTTTGTTTCTATCCAGACTTGATGCGTTTCCTCATGTAAAACATCTCTCTCAAGAAGAATGGTGATTTTGTTTCAAAAGATTTCTTACCACGCTCTTCAGTTATGTCTTAGTCATATACACAAGAGAGTATTAGAGACTGATGTCAAGCTGCAAAGTGCTATAAGCATGACAAATCTTCACTTTTATTCTCAGAATTGATTTCCTTTTGCGGAGGTGTGATTTCCTTCTGTCTGTTCCCTTTGGCATTTAGTGAGTTGGGAACGTTTCATATTTTCCCCTTATTGAGTAGCAAATGGCACCTAGTACTTCTCCTGAATAATTCTTTTAAAAGCCATATTTACAGCAAGAAATAACTGAAGAAGATATTAATGTGCCAGATGAACAGACACACTGCAGCTTATTTTATAAGATAACCAGGAAGACGTTAGAATAAAAACACTGAAAAGTCTGTAAAACCTTTGGGTCCATCTTTGTCTCTCTCCAAACACCTACAAAACCCATGTGAGCCTGAGTTTTGGTAAACTTTGAAATTTGGACTTGAACCAGAAAGTGAACAAAGAGATTTAATTACATCTTAATCCTTTGCTTTGTCTATAAAACATACATATATTATTGCAATGGTTATAGTACATTTATTGGAAATGTTATTTATTATTTTTCTTAGTATATATTATTATGTTTGGGTTCATGGTGAAATTCAAGAAAAGGCTTATTTATGCTTGACCTTGGAGTCCTTGACTTTATAATGAATAATCATGCCAAGGGAAAATAAACGGAGAAATGAATGTCAACATCAAAAAATAATGACTGAGTTAACAACAGAATGCCAAGTGGATGTCTCCAATACAGTTTATGTAGAATAATTAATGCCTATGAAAATGGATCACTTCAAACATGACACTAAAATATTTTAGTTGTTAAGTCTAAACATCAGCAGCAATAACATGTCATAATAAAAAATAGCAGAAGTAAATTATTTCATATTCTTAAAGTCCTAACTATGCCCAGGCATGAACCAAAACATCTAGGTAAATGGCAGATTCTGAAAGCTGATCATTTTATCCATTTGGAATGATTCAGTGTGTAAAATTAGGAACCCTGAGTTTCCTGTCAGTGAAGGCAAGCCATTAAGTGTTCCTGGGCAATGACCCTGGGAGTCCTTATGCTTCAGAAAGTCAATTTCTGTTAGTAACTAAGCAGGGATATGTGACTTAATTCTTTCTTAGTTTGCCATAAATGACTGTAAATGAGCACAGACATTTCTGAGCACTTCCTAGAGGTGGATCCACCTAGAGGTGGAACAAGCAGAGTTCATTCTTTACAAAAAGCTGTGCAGAATATTCACACAGAGTTATAGTAGTTGATTTATTTAAGACAAGTCATCTGGGGTAGGATTTAGGTTCCATACTAAAATAGCTACTTTTAGATGTCTATATGGGAACTTTCAGCCAAATTCAGTCATAAAAATGTTCAGCTCCCTCAAAAACAGATAAACAAAAAAATACTTAGATAACTAAAGGGATAATTATATTTCATCAGCAGAAACAATCTGTAGCTCATTAATTGCATTGATGAGTTTACTATTATCTATAACAAGAGCTTAAATAGCAGTCTGGAGCTGCAGACAGCTAAATTCAGGAGACTTAATTCACTAACATAACTCTGTGTAAAGTTTCCATTGTCTTCTTAGACTGAAGGGATCCTGGCCTTCTTCATCTCCTCTTACAAAGAACGTTACCTTACTAATAATCATGGTGCAGGACAGTTCTAGGTGATAGATGCAAAGAGAAGGAAACTGAGGGAACGGAAGGCTGTGGAGACACCCTTATTCTGTCAGAAAAGCTTGGGATCTGAAGGTGAGGAAGGCAGAGGGAGTATGCCTCTATGCCTAGTCATTACCACTCTCTGCCCATATCTTGAAGACTTTAGGTATGGTGTTCATTTTGGTATTTCATTGTTTATTAATCCATGGGCTACCTAATGTAGATGATGGCAAAGAACTGGGAATTAAGACCTCTAGCAGTTCTCTATTCATCATCTCATCAGAACCAGCAGTGTTTCTCCCCACCTCTGCTCTATGTCTTACACATCCAGTTTCAAGAGGACGGGATAGATTATGGCCTGATTTGCTCTATGCTTCAGCTTGGTAGTTAATAAAATCTCCTGGGATGCCAGCGGTGATAGTTTATAGATTTTGAAATTCTGAGTAAGTTTCAAAGCAGAATCCTACATTCAAATTGCCTATTAGTCTGCTATTTTGGAGCTTAGTCTATGAACTCTTTCCTATACCTGGTGAAAATTTTTGAATGATATATAATAAAGCCCTTGGGTAAAAGAAACATCATGAATAAATGATAATGGTCAACACAAAAGTCTATTCACAGGAAGTATTATCAATCAACATGAGTGACTATTGAGAGAGATTAAAGGCTGAGACTTTTAAAAGAGCATAAGCAATCCATTTCCCTTCAATTTTCAGCAAGAATGAAGGATATATATATAATCTAAACTATTTTTAAAATCCTATCCTAAATTCTCAACAGAGTAAAAAATACAGGGCTTGATATTGTATCCTCCTGCTCATAGAAATGTTCCAATGCTGATATGTGTATTCCTTGCTTTATCAGACCCTCCTGCATCTTAATATCTCTGGAGAACTGATTCTGTCAGGAGGATTCTGATCCAGACTGACTGTTACCATGGTATTAGGTTATTCTAGGTTGTGATCAAGAAGAGCAAACAAACTTGAAAAAGGAGCTGGCTTTAAAATGTATTCTTAAACCACAGTGCCTGAGACTAGTTTTTGAAAACTAAATCTTGATTTTTGTACAATGTGACAGGTGTTAAATAGTTTTGAAAAAATGTACTGATAACCAGAAGTGTTGCTGTGACAGTAAATACATACATAAACAGAGAAGAATGAAGGAGGAGAAACCTGGGCCAATTCACACACTGTTTGATATTGGTAGTTTTTCTTTAATGGTATTTTCTCACATTAAACTGAAACCTTCATCATCTCTGAAAACATTTGCAAGATTTTACAAATTATATCACAGTTTTACAAGGCACTATTCCAAAGGTGGTGGGAGTCAATGAATGTCTTTTTGATAGTAATGAATTTTTTAACTGAGTGCATAATAAGGATTTTGTACCTGTCTTCCATCCCAAGATAGTAACACAGCTCTTCTTTTACACTTGATAGTATTCATTCAATTGCAAGTTTTCTACTTGTAACCCCAAGTGCTTCGGAAGGAACTAGAAATACATGAAACGGTATTTTCCGTATGCAGGCACTGTCATAGTAAGTTCATATTCAAGGGACAGAGTTCCCTTGACGGAAAAAGGAATAAAAAGGTACTAAGAGATATCCTGTATTTTATCAGGATGATGACCACAGAAGGTCATAAATTTCAGCAAGCAGTATTTAAAACAGTAAAACAAGAAACATGAAATTATGTAGGGAATGGGTAAAGTTTTCAGCAATTCGTTATTTGTATCTGAACAATTCTGTTTGCCAAATTACTGAGTATGTTATTCTTACTCCACAGGCAGAATTCACAGCCATGAGGGACCAATACATGCGAGGCGGAGAAGGTTTCATTATCTGCTATTCCATCACAGACCGTCAATCCTTTCAAGAAGCTGCTGAGTTTAAGGAACTAATTTATCGTGTCCGTCACACCTATGACATACCCTTAGTGCTGGTGGGAAACAAAATAGATCTAGAAGAGTACAGACAGGTAAGCAACTCTTCTGCTGGTTTTGGCTTGGCTTTCCTTGGCTTCCTCAGGGATTTCTGTAGCATATGTTGTACAGTACTACTGAGAATTTTTAACAGAGGATGAAATTTAATCAAAGAGTAATGCACTAACACTGTTAATAAATTAAGTACTTAGCAGTATTTTTAATTCATATGCTATAGGTCTTAAAGTTGCCCTGGTCAATCACACCCAAATGTTGTTTGTTTTTACTGGAAAGGGAATACCACTATTTATGTTGAAAGTTATTAATGTTCAATACAGAAAAAAAAATCATTCAGGATCTTTGTGAAAAAAAAAAACCCACATTTTCTTTGGAAGTTACCAGCCATTAAACACAGAGTTATTAATTTATTTATTTATGTGTTAACAAATGTCTAGATTTAATTAAAGATTTCTCAAAATCAGAGTGAAAAATATTCTAGTTAAAACAGAGATGAGATAATCTTTGCCTGAAAAGCCAGTGGCTATGTTCAGATAAGATGGAGACATGCAAGACTTGAATTCACTCTGTGTACAAGATTTGAGCCACCACTACCCATAAAGCAATACATTTCTTTGACTATGAAGGCATTTCTGCGGCTTTCTCAAAGTCTTTAGCAATCTTTGTTCAGTCTTTTCCTTCTCTTCCTCTTCACTTCCTGCTTGCTTTTTGTAGTGATGTGCAGTGATTTTGAGAGATACTATGTTGGAAATAACTTGATTGTGACCCAGTGCTGAATGGAAAATGTTTCTTAAGCAGAAACTTTGAAAGAGGGAGGTGGGGGCGGAACTTTTGTCCTGTATGGAAATCTTAAAAGGCTCTTTATACACACTATGTCTGCTTTCAGATGACTGACTTCTGTGCAAAAATATGTAACAGTTAAATAAGATGGTGTTTTTCAGTTCATTAACATCTGTTTTCACATGATCCTGTCTACTCTTTTCCACTTATCCTGTCACTCTTCTTGTTTATTTGTCTTTATTCCACCTGATGAAAATCCAAGGTGTTGTTAAGCCTAAAATCAGTCTTGGAGATCTGATTATGTATATTTAAAGCTTCACATCCAGGTTTCCAGGTCATTGACATTCTCCCTAAATCAGATTGTGACAAAACCTTAATGGTGACAATGCTTCAAACAACCGTGCCATGTGTAATATGCAGTACAATCTGTGCAGCTTCTGGGATGGAAGGGCTGTGTATTCAGTAGTTCTGCACAGAAAACATACTGTTACACCTGATCTCAACAAAAATGGGATATGCTTGTTTACTTACACTATCCTTTTCATGAGGTTTTCAGGTATACTTTATTTACTAAATCATACGAAGATTCTTCCAGTGATATTTATCACTACTTCTTTCTGTCCTTTTGTTGGGCTTTTATATTTTAAATAATTTTATTTTAATTTATTTTAGGCATGGTTTACATGCTACTTGATGATGTTTTCTGGTGTCTTGAGTTCATCTAGAATAGGGTTAATTTTCACCAGAAGGTGGGAGGGCCCACACCCTAGGTCACCAGTCAAACCAGCCAACTTTAGGGCTGTCATCTCCATAATTAGTTGATGCTTAGGTGTGTAAATGTTCCTCTGGAGCATATCTTTACATAAATTTTATTCTTAGCTCAGGTGAAGTTCTTGAAGACCACTCCACAATACAAAGCATGGTTAAGTGGAGGTCATTATGAGATGTTGCTTAGAGTGCCCCTCTGACCCAAACTAAAGCACTAGTGTAAAGGAGGTCATCTATGTGCTTAGCTTTAAATACATGCTAATGGACTTCAGCAACTTCTTATTTCAGAACTGGGACATGAAGTTGTGCTGTATGTTTAACAAACACTGAAATAAGTTATATTTCTGCTTATATGTTAGGTTAAGCAATAGTTAAGTAACATGATGACTTGTGAGATGGTAGTTTGAATCTTTTCAAGGTCATGTACTGTAATTACAGATTCATTAAAAAGACTTTGGATGGTCAAGAGTGGTAGCCAGCTAACTCTGGGTTGACAGCAATGAGTTGTAAATGTACAGCATTAACATACCAGTGAAGATGCAGTGAGGTGCACAAACATATCAGTTTCAAAGAACTGAGACATAATAGGTGTAAGAACACAATTAGCCAGATTGGAATTTTTGTCTGGGTACCAGGGCAAAAGAAAGTGTTTCTTTGTTTAACGACATTTTTTTCTCCTGTGAAATTCCTTAAAGCTACTGTAATATTATTCATGGTATTTGGAAACAACATTAAGTTCAACATTCCTGGGCATCATTTCCATTTAATGAAAAATCTGCAACAATCAGACAGGCTGTAGGAGCTCAGTCAGACAAAGCTCTTGTTTGAAATGTGATCCCCTGCACAATACAATTAATGATGTATGTCGCTTGCCTCAAATCTGTCATCAAGGCTACAGGAATAAAACTAATCTGCAATTAAAATTTTGTGTTAGGAGAAACACTACTGAAAAACAAACCCAGCAAGCTTGTTATTTTTAATTTTCTGATGGCTTCAGTGGTATTACTGTTGTCTTTAAGTATGCCTGTCATTTTTAACATATTAAGAACTAGTGTTTTTTTCTATACTGCTTCCTAAAACAAGTTTTAATTACATTCATCAGCCTTAAGAAAGAGCAAATTCCATTTTTTCTAAAACAATGTAGGGGTAAAGCTGTGTAAAAACTGTGGGGAAAAAAACCCACAGAACAACTAATCATCTTGATGTGCATATCCAATTTGATGTCAAGGCTCCCTTCCTCTTCCATTCACTTCCACCCATTTGTACTGTAGCTGCATCTGGTCCATTCTGACCTTGTTCTGGTTCATTTTCAGAGATCAGCTGGGAAAGTGAATGGGTGTGAATGGTTAAGACATTAATCTGTTTCAGTTCCTTTCTTTTTAGTCATTGTTCTAAGAAATATTTAAACATTATTTTATCCTCGAGCTATGTGATGTAAAAAACAGAGCACTAAGTTCTTAGACACCATTTTAATGTCACAGTTTTGTAACATTCAAGCCATTAGATTAAAAAAGACTGTATGTCCTTTGATGTCATTAGAGCTTCAGAAACATTTAGAACCAACTGTTAAGAAATAAAATAGGTACTTTTACTTCTGATAAGCCTTGTCACTTTTGCCCAGATGAACATCTGTCCGTTACTGGTGCTTAAGATCTGTATAATAAATATATAATTAAAACATAATGACCTTTAAAAATAAAATAAACTCATTTGAGTTAATGCCATGATAATGTTACACTGCAACTTTTAATTAAAATGTTTTATAATAATGACTTATGATGATACTGAAAGGTTGTTTGCAAAAAATATCCATTAAGACTTTTCCTACTGATCATTGTAATATAATAATATATTGATCTATTCAGAGGGAAACTATCTAAATAAGCTCCTTTGAACAATATGCTGTATCTCTGAGCTGGAAAGAAAAGATACTTTTTAGCAGCTTTTTCAAACTTTTAATGGGGATATCAGAACGCTCTGGAAATTCTGCCTATGTAGAAATTGAATAGCCTTCATGGAGCAGTTTTTTTCCTGTATGCTTTTGTTTGAACTCAGAGGAATAATCTGTGGACTCAGTTGAGTCCATGGATAACATGTATTGATTGACTCCAAGGTTATAAGCGCAGCTCACACTTCATTCAGCTCTGGCCCTCTCTGGGAAGCCTGTCATCAAAGTTGTTAGTTTTACCAGTACAGTCTTGGTCCTGAAAAGAATTATGTAGTTGTTTACCCTTCCACACATGAGTTGCCTTACTGACTTCAAGCACAAATCTGAGCAGGAGCAGTGATTTTGAAAGCATTTCTCTCTTTCTTGGCGGCCTCCCTCCTTCAGTAGGAAATACAAAATCGCTATGAAATCTGTTATTAACATGAAACAATATTGTATTTGAAATGTAAATTAATGACAGGGGCTTTATTATAGTATCTTTCTCAGGTATTGTTATACTATAAATTAATTCTCAAACCATGTTTACTGTCACTCAATACATTGATACGATCTGAATCAGCTGGACATTCAATTTGATGAGATTCTACTCTGGCATTTTTTCAAGATGAGCTGACCAGTCATCAAATACTGTAAGCATCAACTTTTAGTTTTCTCATCTTGACAGTTGCTCTATTTTCATGCTGGCTTCTAAACCCTTGAAATATCTGTTGAGTTTTAGACAGCCAATGTACTTTAAAACAAACAAACAAACAAAAACAACAAAAAAACCCAACCCAAACACAAAACAGAAAACAAAACAAAAACAACACAACTTCTTTTGTTTTCTTTTCCTTTGTATGAATAACCATACAGTTTATTTCAAACGTTGTCAGTCTATACCTTCTGTTGCCTGGCTGAGACACTAAAAATACTTGCATATGACTGCATATTTCATTTTCATTTTCCAGTGCATGACTATGAAGTACTATTTACATGATGGTCTTTTACTCCTATTAGTCATGAAATTGCAGTATTCTCAACTTCCTTAACACCAGGCTGAATTCTTTTGCCTTTGTGATTAAACCAGCTCTCAAATATGTGAATATCCTTTAACACCAGCTGTTCCATTTCCTCTTAAAGATAGCAGGGTGGAAGAGTCCTATTTTTCAGGCCAGTGCTCTAAACAAAGAATTAAAGGTTTCATTGTTTCTTCTGAACTTTCAAGGGAGTGAAACAAAATTTTTTTTCTGCTACTTACTGACATAGAATAGTATACATTTGTGTTAACCATAGACATGGTAAAGTGATTTAAATTAAATGAGTTGACCACACTCTCTATAAAATCTACTCAGAAAAACAGTATCACATCTCATAGAAATGTATCACAAAATGCGATCTGTCTACTTGTGAAGATATCTACCTTTCTGTTGACTGGAGAGGGTGGCACAGTTTACTATCTTCCTAGACTTTATACAGTAATACTTGGGTGAGATGAAGACTAACAAAACTGTTAATAATATCCTGTCAGTTGAGAATCTAGCCTTACAGATTTGTGCTGTTTTTATTGTTCCTGCTAACTATTGAGTAGACTTTTGAAACATGCTCAGCCTAACGTTTTTTGAATAAATAAAATAAATAGTCATTCTTAGGTGGTACTGCCTTCTAAGATCAGTTTGAGCTGTGTCTTAAAATTTCCTCAGATGTATTCTGGAAGGCTTACCCAAAAAATTACTACAAAAAATTATAGTGGTATCTTTAAAAGAAAAATTACAGAGCACAGTCTTAAAAAATATTTACATGAATGGTGCAGTTTATTTTTAGATTAATTCATTTATCCATATTGATGTCATCATGGCCATTCATTTTCTGTGGACATCCATGTAGTACCATTTTCTTAGTATGAAAGCCTGCTGAAAATTAATTACATTTTTAAGGAGTTGACATCATTACATTCACTTGCCTACATATAATCTTTCCCACATGACATCACATTGCATTTGTTTGCTCTTCAAATACTGGATAATATAAGCTATTTTGGCTGTTTTGATGGAGCTATGACTATTGTCTGAATATTTGGAACTAAAAGCACTGAAGCTGTCATGGTGTTTTCTTATCTTAAAAAATACCCTTTGATAATCACTTCCTTATATCTTATAAGTATCTGGATCCTACAATGTTCTTCTACAAGTCTCATTTCTATTTATTTCTAATTTATTTTGTTTTTCCAACATTTCCTTCACACCATTCACAGTCCTGAGAAGATTTGTTTACATTGTTTAAATTAGAAATGACATCTTTTTAATATTCACTCCCCCTGAAAAACAAAACAAAACAAAACAAAACAAAAACACAAGCAAACAAACA
>JAOEGS010006365.1:3086-16460 GCA_025447755.1 Corythornis vintsioides | reverse complement strand
AAAAAAAAAAAAAAAAAAAAAAAAAAAAAAAAAAAAAAGAAAAGAAAAAAAAAAGGAATAATGGGTAAAAAAGCACACACACACACACACACACACACACACACACACAAAAACCACACAAAAAAAAAAGAAAGATATTTTCCTTCTCTTATGAATATAATCAGCCTACACAGTGCAAAATAAATTCTAATTACTGCATCAATGATAACAGTAGAAAGGCTTGAATAATTAAATTATTATTGTATACAGGGGTTTCAATGGGATTCATAATTCACAAGACTTTTTCAATTATTTAGATTCCTAAGGTGGTAAAAGCAAAACTGAAAAAGCAAATTGAAAATCACAGCTACTGGCCCTGCTACCTATGTATCTACACAGGCACATGGATGGTTCCCTTTGAAACCGCAGATGTTTTAAGACAATGGACATCTGTAGAGAATGTTTGCTAGAAAAATACAGTTGGGTTGGGAAGAAGCATTGTCTATTCATGTGGGATAGGCCAGGGAATTAGTGAAAAGCTCAGCGATAATTTTAAAAGCTATCTAACCCTATAGAAAGTGTTCCCTGGGCTGTTAATAGTTCAGATGGGACCATGTCCTGCCAATACATTTATTTGATAGTTTGTTGCCTGCTACAATAAACCAGCAGGTTGGAATATTTCTACTTGAGTTGGATGTTTAAATGTTGACTGAGGTTTCAACTAAAGGTTTTTAATCTGTTCATTTCCTTTCACAATATTGATACTTACAAAGTTGTACATAAAAAGATGAAAATAATTCAATTTACAGTACTTTGATAAATGGGCTTTTCCATGAATGGCTTTTACTAAAAATCATTGCTTTAGAAATTCCTTTGGAAACAAAGTCATATATTCTGACCAGCTACAACTATGACTGAATCATGTAATTTCAAGCACTGTAAATATTATGAACTTGACAATAAGCTGATCAAACTAAATGAAAGGAATCACACTGACTTTCATCATGCCCTGTGTCTGGTAGTCAACAGCTTCACACTCAAGTTCAAATATGTTAAAACAATCAGGTAATTATATCATGTTCAAGTTTGCTGTTTCTATGACTGGTTTATCTGTGGAACCTGTTTTGATTAGCTGCTTTTTCCACTATCCCAGGTTTAGATTTAAATCTAAAATCAAAGGGCTTTAATTTACGTAGGATTTTCTAATCAACACATTTTTTGTTCATCAGCTGCTACAGCAACTGGGAATGCATGCTCTGTATACAGTGGACATCAGATGAGATCTCACACATTTTTGTATGCAGTTATCAAAAAGAATAATATAAACAAAATAAAATAGGACACTTAGAGATAACTGAAATCTACAGTCACACACAAAAAGGATTTAATTGCTTCATTAAGCAATATGAAATTCAGTAATAGTACCATTACAGTTTTAAGACAGTCCTTTGCCATAGAGAAATCATTTTTACAAGTACACTTGTCCTCAGACAATATAAAAGTTCAGAGACTTATAAACAAAGAAAGTGGTAAACAGCAAAGTGACAGCAGGTATTCATTGCTTTATAACACTGAAACACAGTGACTTAAGGTAGAAGGAGGAAATTTCACTGGATATGTTATACTGGCACAAAAAATGAAGGGTTTGATTCTTCCCTTAGAGACGAGAAAATAATCTTAAATCATCTATAGAAGAAAAGCAGCCATCTATTTTGTAGTTTACAAAAATGAGACCTTGGTTCACTGAGTTTTACAATGCTTTCAGATTCCTTCTTTCAGTTATAACACTAATTACAATTTGGAGAGGGACATTGATTGCTTAATGCCACCCAAGCACCAGTTCTTAATGATGCAAAACAGAAGCCTCAGAACTAAATTGTGTTTTCAAAAATCACTATGCTCACAGGGCCTGTACCTTGTCAGTCTTGCCTTTTGCATCTTAAGGCCAGCCATAATGTTGCTTCATTATTGTAATATGGAGGAAAGAAGAGAGAGAAAAACAGAGGGAACTATTCCTGCTCTATTTAGAGGTAGAGGTTCTAAAGGGACTGTGGTGAAGAAAACCAGTAAGGAAGAGTATTAATGCAACAAATCTATTCAGAGAAATTCTGGTATTCTGATTAAATGTTTAGGTGTATTATTCTCAGCAGCCATAGATAATGTATTTTTCAGTCATAGATAATGTTTTTTTGCCTGCTTTCCCTCACAATCTCAAAAGTCTGTATAATAATTATTTCTCCACATGTTAAACAACTTAAAAAGAATTGAAATAATGTACACACACAGAGCTTTGCATATTACATGAGCATAAAGGACCTAGGGTATTAAAAGTTCTGGGGTTCGTTTGGGGCCAGAAGATGCTATTGTAGTACTGCTTCATTATTAACAGTTGGAGAGACTATCTGTTCTCCAGTTCTTTTATTCAGCATGGATATATTTCCTACTGGATACTTTTATCTCAGTATAGTTTATAAAACATAATTCTCAGTCATCAGGGTGAATTTGTGCACACTAAGACAGAGATACCAATTCTTTAGTCTGAAAACCACAGCTGCAAGGAAAGTCTGACTTCTTAGGAAAAGGAATGGAAATCTATCCATAGAACTCAGAACACATTTTTTAAAATGATGGTGGTAGAACAGTAGAACTCAAACAGAATAAATATATTCTTTTCTTCCCTTCTCCTGTTCAGAACTTTTTTTTTTTTTTTTCAAAGTGAGAAGTTATAATAGATCACATCATCTTGCTTTTAAATGAAAAAAAATGGAGTTATGCTCTAAGGAAAAGTCAGAGCAAAAGTGTGCTTTACTTCTCAATAGCATTTTTTTTTTCAGTGACTGATAGTTGTACTTTTGTAACCTTCAATTCATGTTCATCTAGAAAAGACTGATTCACAAAATAAAAAATAAAATTATAAAACTACAGGTAAGGCTTCAAAAAACACATTGACGATTTCCTTATAGATTAACATTCGTGTCTTTGTTTCCTTTATGAAGAATTAAAGAATACGGAAAAATAAAGGTGAATACATTTTCAAACCCTGACTCCGTAATTGGAGGAGGGATGAATTTTAGCTCATGCCTGACTAGGTCATATTAATTATTAAATAAACACTAATAATTAATAAAAAGAAATCTTTTTACAAAGAAAAAGAAAAAAATATCACATTAATAAATCTGTCATCTGAAACTTCAACTTAGTATAAAATAACTGAGAAAAATTCCATTTCATAAAAATGATTACTTTGGTTGCTCAGCCAGTCTGTTAAAAATAAATGAATGCCAATTCTGTTGACATGAAAGGGATCCAGTCTTGGTTTGATAAGTAGTTCAATTGATGCTGCAAGTATGAAAGAACATCTGGAAAATGTTTTGTGTATAAGATGACAGGTTTACTTAATGCAGCTTGGAAATTTGCCTGAAAAGGAATATATACAAGATAATGTTAAGTGTATATACAATGTAAAATATATACATATAAAATTTTAAATTAATTCCTTCTTCATTTATTTTAAGCTCTAGCAGAAAAACATGAAAATAAAAGAATGTCATAACAAGGATACTGTATGTATATCTACACGGCATAACATAAAGTTCCCAGACCTAACATAAAATAAGCAAAATTGTTCAGATGAGACATACAATTTTAAGGCCAAAACTGGTTTAGTCTCTTCTATTATATACTGTGTAAAGCACTAATTGCTTAATTAGACTTCTCAGAACTGTGTTAATATAGTCATTTCACATTCTGGAGCTAACTCCTAGGCTATATGGTGGGTGTTCCTGCATTTTGCAAGGCACATGTCTTTATTTTAAGCAGTATTAGCTGCTTCTCCCTGTGACAGAGCCCTCAATTTGTCTTCCCAAGGCACACCATGGTCCTCCACCCCTTGGTCACTGACAGGGTCTGCCAGCACAGCCCAGGGAGGTCAGGAAAACAGACAATGACTTATTTTCAAGACACACTATAAGCCACAAGCAGCTTGCAGCCTAAAAGCTTCTTAAGCCAGAGGTAAAAATTTTTGTGTTTACTAGTCCTCAGTGAATTTTTCTGCTAGGAATTCATTCAATCTCTTTTTAGGCTAATGTAAACTTTTAATTATTTGAGGTTCAGTTCTACCACACAATAAGTAGCTTTGTTTATTTTTTTCTTTTCTGTTTGCCTTTTGAAAGTAAAAATTGTTCAACATTCACCTTGTTCCTACAACTCATGTTTTTGTTAGTATTTGTCACTAACACTTTCAAAGCACTGACATTAAATAAGCTTAATTGTGCAGACAACAAATGCAAAGGTTGGAACCTAGAGAAGCTGTTGCCTTAACAAAGGATCAGGCTTTTCAGAAATGTCATCTTAGAGCCAGTTAAGAAGTATGAAAAAACATTGCCTTCAAGTTTCTCAGAAACATATAATGCAGATGGTAAACTAAATAGTAATTAATGTAGTCTAAGGTTGAAATAAAAGGTAGATAGCAACATTTGGAAGAGGTGATGTATAAAGAGAAAAAGAAAAAAAAAAAACAACCCAAAAATACAAACCAAAAAATGCCCCGTTTCTGGTGGACTATGTCAGGAAAATCTAGAAAAAAAAAAATCCAGTAATGCAATATTTCATGATAGAATATTATCCCCTAGTGTTCTGTTTCATAGTCAAGAAATACAAATATTAAAAATAATGTATTACTTGTGTTAGAGAGATGTGATGAAGTGCAAGTAACAGTTGAAGTCCTAACAGGGGGCCTCCCTTTGGGCTGCGTGACACCAGAGTTCTTTTTATCTCCTGACTATTCTAGTCTTTCCAATTCTACTTTTTCCAGCTTTCTTTTCCACATCAGAGCTTTTACTTGAAATGTCTGCCTTGAAGAACATTTTCCAATGGTTTCCCAACCCCATCATCTATTCATTGTTTATTCTTTATCATTCTTACCACCAAATCTTCATATCTTTTCATCCTCTTTATTGCTGCTTTTCCATCAGTCTTTTTCTGCCATTTCTTCTCTATTGCTTCCTCTACCAATTTTTTTTTTTTTTCCCCACCTTATGTCCACACTGTCCCAGCTAAGAAAACTAATAAAATAGATGTGAAACATATAGGGGGATACTTTGCTCTTCTGAGAATTTCCTCACTCAATACTTTTTTTCTGGAGTTTCCCTCCAGAACTATCTTGTACATATCATAGTAGATACCAAGTCACAGCTCTCATGAATAGAAACAAGATGGGGAATACATCTCACTGCTGACACTATAAAAAAAACCAAACCAAAACAAAACAAAAAACGGGATTCTAAGAGAAAATGTTCCTCAATGTAAAAGGATCTAACTTTCATTCAAAATAACAGGATACTGGTCCATTTACTTGAAAACTAATTTCAGCTCAAATCTGTATAAACACATGTTCCTATATAACAATGAAAGGCATTCAGTTTAGTCCTCTGAGGATATCAAGATGTTATTGGTTACTCGTATTATTGGTGTTTTAATGCAAAATATGTCACAAAAGGTTACCTTTTCATTTCATATTGTCCCCCATATTATGTCATGCTTCATCATAGAATGTGCTGTCAACACACATAGTAACAAAAGACAAGCTGATGTGATGTGACAAGATGGGCAGAGGTCATTTTAATACTACATGATGTCGTTTTCCAGAATGTGTCAGTAGTATCATAGTATTTTTAAGCTTTATGCTTTGATGTAGTTTTATGTAGCTGAGCCACCTCTTCATCATCATATTTTTGTGATATGCTTTGTACTATTTTACTGATGCAAAAGCCCCTTCTGTCATTAAGATTCTGAGACCTCTGAATACAGCAGAGGTCTCAGAATCTGCCTTGTTTCAGTGGTACCTTGCATGGCTTCTTGAAATATATGGAGAATTTGTATTACTCCTGTCAGTTATTTTTCAGCTTGTTTAGTCCTATCATCTCTGAAAGAAGTAAAACTGCATTAACCTTAGGATCTGGCTATAAGCACTTGGATCATGGTACCAACTTTATCATGGGACTAATTAATTAACTTCCTTTTCTTATTACTTTGTAGTTTTTCATTAAATCTTTAGTATGTCCTGTACCTGTCGTGTTTTTATAAAGTGGGAAGAAGTTACCTGTTTGTGACAGATGATCATATATGAAATTAGTGAGTTAAAAAAACTAGGAGATGTTAAGTGCCTTTAAAGGGGGTAATGGGCAGCAGTTCAATTGTACACTTATATTCAATTGAAGTCTGGGTTGTTCTTTTATTCTATATAAATAGGCATGAGCCTATGAGATAATTTGAAATGTTTTTATTCAGTTGTAGTTACTCCTCTCTAGGCAGGCTGCTAGACTAGTCCTTGAAAGACAAGAAAGTAAATAAAGTCACAAACCACCATTCAAGAATATAGTCAAGGAGAAACATCTATTTTCACTTGTGTGATTGCTGCAAGAATGGGTTAATTCTGGGCTAGTTTTTCTTCTTCTAGTTACAATCTATGTCAAGTGAATAGATGAATTTGTCCCATTTTCACTTCTCATTACAAGGTTTGTCATGAAAAGTGAGTTATCACAGGATTTTATTGCCTGATATATTTGGTGAATTATGACAGTGTGCAGAGGACATTTAACTCCTTTCAATATTGTGTGGCTTGATTGACTGACTGTTCCTGGTCATGGAAGGTGGTACATGGGAATTAATAGCATTATTTATTTATTTATTTTGCATACAGAGTCAAATATGACTCTTCAACAGAAAAAAAAAAAGATCACACTTAAGTGGACATTGTGATTGGGAAATGTTATTTCTGTGCAGCAACCCTGAAAAATTAAAGGAAAGAAAAAGTAATGCTGAAATCTCTGGTTGCAGAAGTACTTATAGTAAAAACTTTTGGCCTGTAAAATAATTTGCTTTTACCTTGCCTGAGTTCTGACCTCCAGGATATCAGTTCTCTGTGATGCATTTGGTGCTTTGCCTCTGTGTTGAAAAGGTTAACAAATAAGGGTATGTGTGTGTGTGTGTGTTGCTCCTTGTGAGAAACACTGACATTTGATGGTTTTCTTATAAGGTCATACGTCAAAACAACCATCAACACATACTTTTCTGTGTTGATCAGGATACTTCCCAGAACATTATCCAATTTCAGTAACTAGGCAAAAGGGACAGTAGAAAGTAGATAGCTTGTTTAAACAGGCTGTATATTTTGTCCTTTTCCCCTATAATTTATCTTCAGCTAGGCTGCTATGTTGAATACATGGGGAGTGGGGAAGGAAGGATTTATTTTTACTTTATAGATATTCAAGGAAAACACATTTTCTTATGTCACATATTACAGATATGGCCATATTACAAATTAAACTCTATGATACTGCCACTAATGATAATAATGGCTTACATTACATTAAGGCATTCAATTTATTATATAAATAAGTCATAAATATCTCCAAGGTTGCTAATAACCAAGCTAAGGGACAGATGAGAGGAATGCAGTCCCAATATATATGAAGGCACTGTGAAGCTGCAGAGTCACAGACATGTAATGGAAGTACATTACACCAGTCAGTGTTAAAAGAGATGATCAAAGTTATGATAACTTCTCAGAAAACCCACATCTGGATCTTTGGTTTGTTTTTGTTGGGTTTTTTTTTCAGAATCTACCAATATTTGAAGGATGGTGGGTAACATCATACTAACCCAACTTCTCAGGTCCACATGAAACATATGCAAAAACTCCTTGTCTGAGGAACTGCCAGGGTTTTCATCTGCTACTCAGACATAAAGTAAACACAGAAATAAATACATAGTGGAATACATATATAATATATATATATACATGCATACATCCATTCACATACAATGTAATTTTAATTAATAAATATAGTGGTGACCATGCTCCAGTGAGCAGAATTGACAGGTCCTCTCCATCAGCAGAACTGAGCTAATGCATTGGAGAAATCTTACAGGCAGTAGAAGGACTGTTGCCTTTAGAATGTGTAGAAAACATAGGAGCATTTCCTTAAAGAGTTGCATTTCCCTTGATGACCTCCTTAAAGGACATCAAAGGCTCATGTTGCTCTTTCATAAACCTTTGCCGTTATTTAACTGAGAAGAGTAAATGGAAAATATAAGCTATCTGAAACTGCTCTTGGAAACAGTCCCACTGGCATTGCAGGACTAAGTTCTATTTACACAGAGTTAAGGTGTATGAAGTGTGGCCAATCAAGATTCATTAATGTGGTTGTTCCAAAGAGAGCCACCAGTAATTAGACATGCAACACTACCCAAGAAAGCACATCATAATGTCTTTAATCTGTCCTAAACAAGTGAATAGCACTGGCAGAAAGTTCAATCTGTTTTAATCAAAGGATACAATAATCTAAATCTAATGTTATAAAGATACTATCAGTCACCAACAATACTATCTGTCAACTGTGCACTGTGTGGAGGTACAAACAAATCATGCATAAAGGCTATTAACATATTTGTTATGGAATGAATTCTAAAACCAAATTTATGTCCAAACAGAACATTATTCCTTTCAATGAAATCCATTAGCTGTGCATAAACATGTCCAAGCAATTTAGATAATGTGGGTAAATAGTGGAAGAGACGGTATCTCTACCCCAGGGTGAAATGACTCAGACTGGTGTCACTTTGAGCTTCCTGTCCAGATGTAAACTGACTATTCATGATAGAAATTGATCATGGGAAAACAAAATAATGGGGGAATGGCAACCAAAGGTATGGCCATATTCATAGATTATGAAATCCAAATTCATCCATTCTGACCAAACAATCCTACTGCTTAGTGAAAAAAAAAAAAATGTGTTGTAAAGATGAGAGAAGGATAACTTTATTTTGCATTGTTTGATGTTTGAACATTGTAACTCTTATTCCATAGCACTTATTCTGGTAACTAATCTTGATTAAGTTCTTGGAACCACACTAGTGGGTTGATGTTCAGCACCTTGAACAAGGAATACATCACTGATATCAATAACTCTTTGAGGATCCAGAGGCAGTAATAGCAATAGAATTGTAATTTCATTTATATTACTGTTTGTGTTTAATATCAGAACAGGTAAAATTCTTCAAAAAGAAAATCTTTAAGGGAATCAAGAAGTTGCACATTTTCCTGATTTAAAGCTGTTCATCTGCTTGGAAATAATTTAAGCATCTTTCAAGAGATTGTACACGAACTGGTTTAGAAAGATCTATCACACATATTGCCATATTTCTACAATGATGAGTCTGTTGTCTTTTTCTTTGTAGAAAACTATGCCAAAATCATAGTTCTCTTACCTGGATACTTTTGGTTTCTAATTTTGGATCTAACCAACTATATACTAGCCAAATTCACCAGGAGTAGTTAAAATGGTGCCTGTATAAAAATTCTTGTCCTGTTTGTGGAAACCATGTCCCATGGATAATTTTCATTAGTGTTCCTTCACTGCAGCAGGAGGAGTGTATATGTGTGAAACTGCATTAAGCGTGTTTTATATTATATAGCTGAATGACTGCTGTCTCTCAGTGAATGTAAATCAGACTGCAAAAGTTGTACATCAGGAACATTTTCTGAAATATGAAATACAACTCTGAGGACTGCTCATGACTGATTTGCTAGCAGTGATCAGGGAATAATAGTAAATTATTTTCTTCATTCTTTACCAAGAGCCAGATTCAAGATTTCTTGGATTCAATAAAGAGTTTCTTCTTCTCCTTCAGCAGGTACTTCATTGCACTTTGAGTTAGGCCCCTGAAAATGTGTATCTACCATTAACAGGAGGTTCAGAGTCTCAATAAATGCTTTCAAGCTTAGAGCCTGGCTTCTTTCTTTTCTGTTGTTCTGGAAAAGAAACAGTATTTTCATTTCATTCTGATCTCAAACAGTAAGTGGAACATGTTTATTTTCAAAAGCACCAGGCAACATTTGTGGGAGTTCTTTAGGAATGTTGGCAACCCACATACCAACAAAATGGAATTGCACTGCCTCTGATAATTAAGCACTGACATTGTAACAAGGTCTTTAGACTCAGTTGTATGGTAAGGGTTTAAAATAGAAAGTATACACAGTCTATTGTAGAGACTGCTCAAAACACAAACTTTGATGAATCCTGGTTCATATATTGGTTTTCCAAAATAAAAATTAAAAAAAGTAATACGTTTTCCCCCACTTCTTGGACAATTGTATGCCAGACTGTAATGTTTATTGTTCAACATTCTTTTATCACTTTCCATTGACCATTTGTGTCCATAGTTATGCATAAGGACTATTGATTGGATAGTAATTACCCTCTAATGTGGGTCAGCTAAGGTCACCAGTACAAACATGCCCTTCTTGATTTTTGTTAATTTAGTTTATTGGGATTTTGTTTTTCTCATTTTCAGTTTTGGAATTGATTTCCTTTGTTGTGCCTTTTTACATGCCATGCAATATTTAAGTTGTTTACAAGTTGCAAAGAAACTTCTACTCTGTAAGATGTCTGAGGAATTTTCATTTTCACTGCTGCTATATGCTAGTTTTCAAGAATATCATACACAGTTTTCTAGATAAAAACTGAATTAGAGACAATTAGTGTAAAAAATGAAACATAGAAAGATTTGGTTTGTTTCCCTTTAGAACACTAGTAAATTGTTAGATTGCATCTGTTCTTCAGAATGCATAATGAATTAACTACTTGTAGAAGACACTGCAATGTGAGTAGGGTGGAAAGTGTGTTTGAAAACATGGCTCAGAACTTTAATACTGATCTTACAGTCATTATATCTGAGCCAGACACAAGTAGTAGGAGTATCAATTTCCTACTGAAGTGTGGGTCCAAAATGAATTGCTGCACTCTGCAAGCAATTAGTAAGAGATGAAACTGTGAGAAGGAGCTATTGTTTGTTACACTTGTCTACTGTGTCTGAAATTAAATCTTGTGTTGTTCCAGGGAGAGGTCCTATCTTCCAGTTTACTTTCACAGACCCTAGTACACCAGGGTCTGATCCTCACTGAGTTTGTCTTTGACTTGTCACAGAAGTTATGACAAGCAGTAGTAGACTTCATTGTGTCATCAAACACCAACAAATGTGTGTGACATTAAACAGACAGTTTTGGGGGTAACAAAGCTAATGAGACAGTATTTTGGCATTTTTTAATACAATTCTCTGTTTAAATTAATTTTTATGACCATGTATACAAATCACATTTCTATTTCATGGTACATACCTATCTGTAACATCAACCAAAACGACTACAATTGCCCCAGACTGCTTGCTTTTGATTGTTTTGGTTTTGTTTGGTTGGGTTTTGTTTGTTTTATTATATATTTGTTTTGTTTTGTTTTTCCTCTAGATTGCCTTTTACCTAACTTTATAACATGAATTTGATCACATAACTTCTGAAATAAATGGAATTTTAATTGTCCCCTACTCCGGGTTGTTCATAGTAACAATATTGGTGGCTTAATGAGGGACCAAATAGTTAGGACATGTTTGCGTGAACATTAAGTCCAACTCTATAAATTAATATAATTTGACCTAAAATGCCATTAGTGATACAAAGACAAAAAGTTTGCAAAAAATGCATTGAAACATGTTACACACTTTAGTCTTTGCTAAGTGTGAAGCACGTTTCAGGAAGTATTTAATTCACTTCAGGATTTTCAGACGTCACAACTATTAGCCATACTGCTTTTTCTGGAAAAGTGAAACTCCCCATGGTTGTTGTTCACACTGACCTTTACATTGGCTCATTTTCCATACTTGACATGGGTCACACAGACAAAAGCTGCTTTCCTCTTGTCAGTCAAATGGAGTTCTTTCTAATTTGTCCTTTAAGACTATGTCATGCCTTTTGTGCATCTTTTGGGCATGACAGATCACATGAGAATGCATTTCTTGAGGAAGGCCAAAATGTCATATTTTCTTATAAAAGCTTGAAAATCACTCCAGATATTTACTGCTGTTACTATGTACAAAACAAAGCAAACCAAGTAATTATGCATGAGAGATTGATATGGCTCAGTTATGCTAACCCAAATATTAAATTGTGCCATTTGATTTGCTCTATTATTTGTCTATCTTAAAATAAATGCAAGGTCCTGCACTTCAGCAATGTACCTGGGTGTCAAAGTAGGTCAGTGGCATCCTGGCTAATATAATAAACTGCATGGGCAGCAGGAGAAAGGAGGTGATTGTGCCCCTGTTCTGGACACTGGTGAGACTGCACCTCAAGTTCTGTGTTCAGTTTAGGGCACCACAATATAATAATAAAGACATTGAGGTGCTGGAGTGAGTACAGAGGAGGGCAATAAAGCTGGTGAGGGGATTGGTGAGGGAAATGGGATTGTTTAGCCTGAAGGAGGCTGAGAGGAGATCTTATTGCCCTCTACATCTATCTGAAAAGAGGTTTTAGTGAGGCTGGTTTTGACTTCTCCCTAGTAACTAATGATAACACAGGAGGAAATGGCCACAAGTTGCACCAGAGAAAATTCTGATAAGAGTTTCTATGAAATACCTATGTATGAGGAACCAATATCCTGATCCCCCAGAAGGGTATTTGTAGAGCCAGACATTGATAAATAATTTTATCTGCTAAAGAATAACCAAACTACTCTTCAAAGAGCACATTAACTTGAAGTTTTACACACAGCTATGTGTTTTTCAGACCAGAACTGATGTTAGCCTTGCTATTTCAAAGAAAGAATTAATGTGTGACTCTTAATTACCTATCTAAATATGCCTTTTTTGATGTTACTTAGTGTCCTGTCAAAGGAAGCTAAACATATGGGTGTTTTGTGAAGAAAGTAAAATTATTTCTGATCTAAACATACACAGACCAGTATAGGTGTTAAAATGATACAGCAAAGGAATTTTCCTTCCTGTGGTAAAGTGAAGGTTCTCACCAAAATGTGGCTTTGCTGGCATTTCTTTGTAAAACAGTAGAAAGATGTTTTGACTATGGGTGTTGTGGAACCCCAGTCGATCACCCCAGGGGGTGGCTGATTTCTTATCCAAATACCATGAAGTTAAAAGGGTATAAAAAGAGCTGTAAATTACAAAAAATAAAGGGATCTTGGAATCTTGGCGAAAGAAATCATCTCTGCATCTCTTTTTTTCCTCCTCTGGCAACTGGCAGATAAATGACAGACCAGAGGTAGCACATTGTTGGGCATGCTATGGTAGAATCAGACTTTTTAATTTTGCCCAGTAGCCTGATGATGCTACTGTAGATTAGCTTCAGGACTTGGTGAGCTCTCATGAAAGTGATAGTATTAGTCATCAAAAGAAAACAAAATAAAAACCAGAAACATTAGAAACATAGTTTAAAAAAAAAAAAAAAAAAAGATAGAAATAGGGCACGGACTTTCATCAATGACCTGGACGAGGGGGTAGAGAGCACCCTCAGCAAGTTTGCTGATGACACCAAACTGGGAGGAGTGG